>JAODPA010010990.1:0-39066 GCA_025585075.1 Nepenthes mirabilis | reverse complement strand
AAAATCAGTAAGCACACCGCTGGCCAACCACTTCAAGCTAAGCACTAGTCAATGTCCCTCCACTGAAGATGAAAAGGCACGCATGAAAGGTATACCTTATTCTTCAGCTGTAGGTAGTCTAATGTATGCCATGGTATGTACGAGACCGAATATTGCCTATACTGTGGGAGTTGTTAGTCGATTTTTATCAAATCCCGATAAAGAGCATTGGTACGCTGTAAAATGGATTCTGAAGTATCTTCGGGGAACTTCCAAGCAGTGTTTGTGCTTTGGAAGCAGTGAGCCTCTGCTGGTTGGATATACTGATGCAGATATGGCGGGTGATGTCGACTCACGGAAGTCTACTTCGGGGTACCTAGTTATGTTTGCAGGAGGAGCTGTCTCCTGGCAATCGAGACTACAGAAATGTGTTGCTCTCTCTACTACTGAAGCTGAATTCATTGCTATTACTGAGGCAAGCAAGGAGGTGCTATGGATGAAGAAGTTCATTCGGGAACTTGGTCTCAAACAGAACAGATATGTGTTATTTTGTGACAGTCAAAGTGCAATCCACCTTAGCAAGAATTCATCTTTTCACGCCAAATCAAAGCACATTGATGTGAGGTATCAATGGGTGCGGAATGTTATTGACACGGGGTCACTGGTGTTGGAGAAGATCGGGACTGAGGAAAATGGATCAGATATGATGACCAAGGCATTGCAAAAGGGGAAGCTTGCAACTTGCTGTGCTATCGCCGGGATGACGGTGGATGGCCCCACACAGTCGTGAGGGGAAGTTTGTTGGGTTATGGGTCACTCCCGTGTGGGCCCATACCCAATTGATGAGGCGGGTGGAGGTCCATATCCTCACCGCATGGAAAAAGCTTTCAGCGTGTCGGATGCTCACCTTGTGCTCGCTGGATGCTCGAGCTGTTTTTCCAGAATGTCAGCCGCTCGCCATGTGCTCGCCGGCACTCGAGCACATTTTCCAGAAGGTCACCCGCTCGATAGATGCTCGATAGGCGCTCGAGCGGGCGGACCAGAATGACGGCCGCTCGCTGGATGCTCGCCAGCCGCTCGCTAGATGCTCGCCAGCCGCTCGAGCGGCCGGCTGCGATATAAAACGCGCGACTTTCATTTTTAGGGTATTCTGAACACTTTGAGCGCCGTTCCAGAGAAGAGAAAAGAGAGAAAAGAGAGAGAAGAAGAAGGAGAGGAAGAGTTGAGCCTCCGTTCGGGTTTTCAATCAATTTTCAGCCTTCGGTGATCCCACGTACGAGACTTTTGCTACCGTGAAGCTTGTCTACCGGGTTCCATCTCTTCTCTTATGCTTTATACTTCTTGTACGGGCTGTCCACATTAGTTGAAACTGTTTTTGGTTGATTTGGGGTTTGTGTAACCGGGTTTGTGTAACCGACCAACAACTGATAGTGGAAACTTTGGACTCCGTGTCCCGTGGTTTTTCTCCCTCGTTTCTTAGGGAGTTTTCCACGTAAAAATCTCGTCTTTATTGTTTGTGTGTGCTGTTCGTGTGCTTGACTTTGCCTATTACGTGTTTTATTGTGATTCAAACAAGCTTTTAGAACTAACAGCTTGAAGGGCCTCCAATGATCTTTGGAGTTCCTGCTGAACCGCCAACAGCAGAGAGCCACCCTCCGAGGACGCCGAAGATGCCTGATTGGCCGGCAGCTAAGCGTGACGGGGACCAGAGGCAGCGGCCATGACCGCTGCCACGAGCAGATGGATTAGGAATAGGAAGAGGAAAGGAGGAAGACGGGTTAGCGAGGAGAATTATGAGAAAATCTAACGCTTCAAATTTCTTATGGTCATGTAAAAACAGTGATAGTTCACATTTCTTAGGCCGTGCAACAACAGTGAGTCCACTGTGATCGAAATTAATTCTCCACAGCTCAAAATAGTGTAAAACTCACGATAATCATTGCAAGGCAATCATGCTGATCTAGCAGTGGGATGATCTTATGTCTAGCCCAACGTTATTTTGAAACATGGCATGATGTGGTTTGCTAATAAATAAGTTACAAATTGTCATAAAAATTTCATTAGGCACAGAGCTTAAAATTTTGGCCATATCCGCTCATAGAATAGTATTATTCTGTCCAAATAATAATCTATCGTGAATTAAATCTTCCAGCTTAAAATCGTATAAATGATTTTTTTTTTTTTTGGGGGGGGGGGGGGGAGGTAATATAAAGCTATGTCATTAGCAAGGTAATCTCCAAGGTGTAGGCAAATAGAATGAAGGCAGTGGTGGTCATATCTGTTTGTTCCTCCTCAACTCAAGCAAGTTTTGCATGAGCGAGAGCCATTCAAAATAATAACTTCTATGTCGTGTACTGGAGGAGAAGTCTGCCATAGAAACCAAGGTCTTTCTCGAGTGCAAGGTTTTATATATAACATTGGTGTTGGGGTCACTCCCTCATGGTATTTTTTATCCACGGACTCAAAGGAGTAAAATGAACGCGGACTTTTTTGAGTGGTCCAAGAAGCTTGTCATGACGGACGAGGACTCATTAGAGGCATCATGTCCGAGAGGTAGCTAAAGACATGGACGAGGACTCTAAAAGTTTAGGCGTTGACTCTCTCTCTCCGTAGGCCTGCTGTAGCCGCGTTTTGTAGGTAGGCAGTTGACCCACTCTGATTGGAGGTTGAGGCGGTGACAACTTCCTAGAGTGTCAGGCCTACCATTCTGGCACGCCGGGCGTACGCCTGCCATGGTAGGCCTAAGAAGCGTGGTCCTACCACCTTACAACCAGTAAGGTGGCTGGCCGACCATTAGGCCTCTTGTGTATATAAAGGCTTGTACCCTTACTTGTCTTGTGTCTTGGAGTGCTGTAAAGTGTGAGAGGCAATCACTTGGAGTGAGCTTTGAGAGAGCTGTGGGCAAGTCCTGTTGGAAAGATAGAGAGAGATATACTTTTAAGAGAGAGATTGAGTGATATACACTTGTAATTGTTTTTCTTTTTTTTAGGTTTTGTGTAACCAACATTCTTGTAAACAATCAATTGTTTATAATGTATTTTTTGGTGGTTTTTTTCTTCGTTGAAGAAGGATCTTTCCACGTTAAAAATCTCATGTATGTTTCTCTCGTTTACTCTATCTCTACTTTTGGTCGTCCATCCGAGAGCTCTACCCTGTTGCTGTACGAGTGATCCGTCCGCCCAGTCACCGTGTCTTCCATTTTGCGCCAACAAGTGGTATCAGAGACATGGTTCTTTGAACGGTGACCTTGTTGCTGGCTACTATGGAGGTAGGAAGCAAAATGACTTGCTTAAATGGAACCAACTTTGACACTTGGCAGAGCAAGATGTCGGACTTACTCTTTATGAAGTCTATGCACAATCCGATTTTTGCCACATAAAAGCCGACGACAAAAATGGACGAGGAGTGAGTATTGGAGCATAAGCAAGTGTGCGGTTACATCCGGCAGTTCATGGACGATAACGTGTACAACCACGTTCAGGGAGAGACGAATGCCAAGGAGCTTTGGGAGAAATTGCAAAAGCTCTACGCCTCCAAGACCGGTAATAACAAAATCTTTCACTTGATGAGGCTAATGCAAATTCGGTACAAGGGCGGCTCATCTGTCGCCGACCACCTGAACGAATTTCAGGGCTGTGTGGACCGACTGAGTGGCATGGGGATCAAATTTGAGGATGAGGTGCTCGGACTCTGGCTCCTGGCAACCCTCCCGGACACATGGGAAGTCATGAGGATCACCATTGTCAACACAGCTCCTGACGACGTGGTGACTTTAGAGATGGCCAAAGGAGCTGTGCTAAACAAGTAAGTGAGACAGCGGTCTCATGGTACGTTCGCTTCTCAGTACTCCGAGGTCCTTGTCACCGAATCTATGGGAAGGAGTCGAGGACGTGGCCCAAAGTCTGAAGACAAAGGGCGGAGTAAGTCACATTCTCGGTACCAGAACATGGAGTGCCATCATTGTGGCAAGAAGGACCACATCAAGAGGTTTTGTTACAAGTGGAAGCGTGAAAACGCTGGAAAGGATAGTGGCGAAAAGAGACGTGGCGAGGAGTCCTCGGTCTCTCTTGTCACAGGAAGTGACCTCCTTTTGGCCTGCGAGTCTGAGGACTCTGTGAGCGTGGCCGAGCAGGTCTCTAACTGGGTGGTGAATTCTGGCACATCCATACACGTCACCTCCAAGAGAGAGCTGTTCTCTACTTACACTCCGAGTGCCCCAAGAGTGTTGAAGATGGGCAACATGGAGATGTCCGAGATCATTAGACGAGGCGACGTCTCCATGATGACAAACAATGAAGCCTGACTGACTTTGAGGGACGTCCGACATGTCCCCGATATTCATAGGAATATCATTTCAGTAGGACGGCTTGATGACAAAAGCTACTGCAGCGTCTTTTGTAACGGCAGTTTCAAGCTGACAAAGGGTTCCATGGTGGTTGCCCGATGAGTAAAGGCCTCAGGCTTTTACGCGCTGAAAGCCAAGGCTGAGTGGTAGAGGTGAATGCCACAAGATGTGTGGAGTCCTCGGACCTGTGGCATAAAAGGCTTTGACACATGAGTGAGAGAAGCATGAGTCATCTGGCCAAGAAGGGTCTCATCCCAAGGTTGGATGAAGAATGGCCGAGGACTTGCTCTCACTACATGGCGGGGAAGCAACGGAGAATCTCCTTCCAGGGAGACGCATCTTCCAGAAGGTTCGAGGTCCTAGAGCTCATCCACACAGATGTGTGTGGTCCCCTCCCAGAAAGGTCTTTTGGAGAAGCACAATACTTTGTCTCCTTCATTGACGATTACTGAGGAAACTATAGGTGTTCCCGCTAAAGACCAAGGATCAGGTTGCAGGAATTTTTGAGCAGTTTCATGTCCTCGTTGAGCTTGAGACCGGGAGGAGGTTGAAGGCCGTCCGGAGCGACAACAGTGAAGAGTACATTGAAACTTTTGATACCTATTATAGAGCTCACGGTATCAAACATCAAAAGACTCCACCAAAGACGCCACAGTTGAACAGCGTGGCCGAGAGGATGAATCGCAACCTGATGGAAAAGGTCAGATGCTTGTTGTCCGAGGCCAGTCTTTCGAGATCTTTTTGGGCCAAGGCCTTGAAGGCGGCCGCCCACGTGATCAACCGGTCGCCCAATAAACCTCTGAACGGGGAAGTGCCAGAGAAGATCTGGACCAGGAAGGAACCAACGTACACCATCTTCGAACATTTGGCTGCAATGCCTTTGTTCATATTTCGAGAGATGAGAGGAGCAAGCTAGATCAAAAGACGAAACAATGCGTCTTTCTGGGCTACGGCGAGGACGAACTTGGGTACAGATTCTTTGACTCAAAGGAAAGGAAGTTGGTCCGGTCTCGAGATGTGGTCTTCGTTGAGGAAGAGACCATCGAGGACATTGGGAAGGAGAAGAAGTCTCAACCCAATACTTTCTGAACGGACAGAGTTGATGTTGATGCTGTCCATCCAGTACCCCTTAAGTCCGAGGACGTCGGACCAAGGATGGCAGGCAACCATGATGAGGCGGTACCAACGCCTCAGGAGAATCAGGTTAAGGATCTAGCCCCTCAACAGGCCGAGGTGGCCCCTATGAGACGGTCGTCCAGGGAGAGACGTCCGTCCGTCCGCCTGCCAGCAAGTGAGTACGTCCTCCTCACTGATGCTGGAGAACCTGAAGATTTTGGCGAGGCCATATGTAACGCTCAGAAGGATAAATAGTTTGAAGCCATGAATGAAGAAATGGCCTCTCTTCATGAGACCATACCTTTGAGCTGGCTAAACTGCCCAAGGGGAAGAAGGCCCTGAATAATAAGTGGGTCTTCCGGCTGAAGACGGCTGAGGACGCGTGCAAGCTAAGACACAAGGCGCGGCTTGTGGTGAATGGCTTTAGTCAACGCAAGGGTGTTGATTTTGATGAAATTTTTGTACCTGTTGTGAAGATGTCCTCGATTCGTATTGTGCTCGGACTGGTAGCAGCTTTGGATTTGGAGATTGAGAAACTGGACATCCGGACAGCATTTCTCCATGGAGATCTTGAGGAAGAGATCTACATGGAGCAACCAGACGGTTTTGAAGTTAAGGGGAAGGAAGGGCTGGTCTGTCGTTTAAAGAAGAGCTTGTACGGGCTGAAACAAGCTCCGAGACAGTGGTACCGGAAGTTTGAGTCTGTCATGGTCGGACGAGAATACCATAAGACTATTTCTGACCACTGTGTCTTTGTCCAGAGATTTTCAGAAAACGACTTCGTCATCCTCCTCATTTATGTGGACGACATGCTGGTTGTCGGACAGAACAATGCTTAGATCAATGAGCTAAAAGAGTAACTGGGGCAATCTTTTGCCATAAAAGACTTCGGACCGGCGAAACATATTCTGGAGATCAGAATATTTCGCCACCAAGGGGACAAGAAGCTCTGGCTGTCCCAGGAAGGCTATGTTGAAAAAGTACTTCAGCGATTCAACATGGAAAGCTCCAAGCGTGTCAGTACCTCTCTGGCCAACCATTTTAGGCTGAGCAAGCAGCAGTGTCCGTCCTCGGACACTGAGAAGGCACGCATGAGTAAGATACTTTACTCCTCGGCCGTAGGTAGTCTAATGTAAGCGACCATGTATACGCGATCGGACATTGCTCATGCAGTTGGCCTTGTGAGCAGATTTCTCTCAAACTCAGGGATGGAGCATTGGTCCGTGGTAAAATAGATTTTCAGATATCTTCGTAGGACCTCCAAGACGGGTTTGCAGTTTGGAGGAGAGAAGCCTCAGCTAATTGGGTACACGGACGCAGACATGGCCGGGGACGTTGATTCTCGAAAATCAACGTCCGGATACTTGGTGAAATTTGCGGGAGGGGCGGTCTTCTGACAGTCCAAGTTACAGAAATGCGTCGCCCTCTTGACTACGGAGGCAGAGTTCATTACCGTGACTGAGGCCTGCAAGGAAATGCTTTGGATGAAAATGTTCGTCCAAGAATTAGGTCTAAGGCAAGGAATGTACAAGGTCCTCTATGATAGCCAAAGTGCCATTCACTTGTGTAAAAACTCCTCATTCCATTCCAGGTAGAAGCACATTGACGTGCGATATTATTGGGTGAGAGACATTTTTGACGATAGGCAGCTATCAATTGGAAAAGTCCGGTCGGATGACAATGGCTCGAATATGTTGACCAAAGTTTTGCCAAAAGGAAAACTGAAAGCTTGTTGTGACATTGTCGGTCTAACTAACTTCACTCCCACTCGGTCGTGAGAGAAAGTTTGTTGGGATCACTCTCTCGTGGTATTTTTTATCTGCGACTCAAAGGAGAAAAATGGACGCGGACTTTTTTGAGTGGTCCGAAAAGCCTGTCATGATGGACGAGGACTCATTAGAGGCATCATGTCTGAGAGGTAGCTGAAGACATGGACGAGGACTCTGAAAGTCCAGGCGTTGACTCTCTTTCTTCGTAGGCCTGTTCTAGCCGCGTTTTGCAGGTGGGCAGTTGACCCACTCCGATTGGAGGCTGAGGCGACTACAGCTTCCTATGGTGTCAGGCCTGTCAGTCTGGTACGCCGGGTGTGCGCCTGCCATGGTAGGCCTAGGAAGAGTGGTCCTACCACCCTACTACCAGTAGGGTGATTGACCGACCACTAGACCTCTTGTGTATATAAAGGCTTGTGCTCTTACTTGTCTTGTGTCTTGGAGTGTTGTAAAGTGTGAAAGGCAATCAGTTGGAGTGAGCTTTGAGAAAGCCGTGGGCAAACCCTGTTATAAAGATAGAGAGAGATATACTTTTTAGAGAGAGATTGAGTAATATATACTTGTGATTGTTTTTCTTTTATTTAGACTTTATGTAGCCAACATTCTTGTAAACAATTAATTGTTTATAGTGTATTCTTTGATAATTTTTTCCTTCATTGGAGAAAGGTCTTTCCACGTTAAAAATCTCGTATGTGTTTCTCTCGTTTACTCTATCTCTACTTTTAGCCGTCCGTCCGAGGGCTCTACTCAGTCATTGTCCGAGTGATCAGTCCGCCTAGTCACCGTGTCTTCCATTTTGCGCCAACACTTGGTAGCTGGGGAATCATAGTAGATCATTTTCAATGATAATATTGCCCGGCTTGCTCCTAATGCATATCATAAGGAAGTCCAGATTGTATCTGACAAGAGAGACGATAAAGTACTGCTATTTTGATCTGCAATATTTCTTTGTCACTAGAGTCACCTGGGCAATTAGTAAAGCATATTCTACCAAAGCCGCGACAAGAAATTTGACCGGTTGAGGAATTTAAATAAATTAATGTGTTTCTGGGGATCTCGGCAACCAATAGCCATTTTGACACCTTATTCGGCAGAATACAAATCTTACCTGCCCGAAAGTTCTGTAATCAAAATGCAATTGTTGCATGAAATTCCCTCGAGTCATGCATTTACGGGAAACTGAGCAAACTAAAGTTTCTAGGACAATAGAACAAGCTGGAGACATTGGACAGACTATCAATCCTAAACTTCTTAACATGCCTAAAATCTCACCATTGCCAAAAGGGGACGAGGATCTAGCTCTTTACCAGCTAACAGCATTCAGTCCCCCTTTACAGTTTCACAGAAGATGCAATCAGACCCGTCACCTTGCTTTTCTGCAACTTTCTTCAGCATATCTGAATACTTCTCAACCAGTATCCCTGAATTCGGGTTAACACATTTGACATTAAGAAGAGTAACTTCAGCGGGCGTGTTAAGACCTTGACCAGCTGGAGGTTTGTCGCTTTCATTCATATACACTATCACCTCCCAGGTATTGTAGTGAATAAAAGAGTCTAGATCAAGTTCACAGACATCTATCTCGCCTTCAAATGTGACGTGACCATAGCCATGGCATCCGACCACAAAATCCTTTACATGGCTGAGAAAATCAGGCTTTGACATTTCCATTGCTGCCAACTCCGAGATTGTAGGTTCTGTAAAGTAGCCAAGGCGCTTAAACTTTGGCAGTGGTGCCTGGAACTCGATTTCATGCTCGTTCACAGCCGACTTCTGTTTGCTAACAATTTTCCTGCTAACTATTGGTGCTCTGTCATCAGCATGGACTGCACAAGATGGATGATCACGTGAGTTGGGTCTCAAAAGCTTGATTTTTTCTTCACCAGCCTTGTTTTCAGCTAGATTATCTGCAAAAATAGTCAGGAAACCAAAGAGAAATAATAAAAAGAAACGGAATTGCACATATAAGCAATCCATACATCTTTGCTTCCTACTTAATAGATCAGAAGAGAATAAGATTTTGGACTAGAAACTTTGAGAGAGATGGAAAGTTCAGTGACATGGACCAAAATTATTACTAAAATTAAAACAAAGTCACCATATTTTTTAAGAAGTGCAGATGCTGCCAAGTCAAAAAAGACTACCATTAAAGCCTGGAATGGTTCCAGGACGTACATACACCAATAAGAATGGCACAAAAAACCATGGGGACCCCACCCGTTCTGGTAATACCCATGTTTTGCCCTGGAAATAGGAATAACCCTTTTTATTTCCTCAGAATTTTCAAGATCCCAATAAAGCATATTTGAGAAATAGCACCTCTTCGTTAACAATTTTCATAATGACAGTGATGCAATCTGCATTTGCAGTCATAGCTTTGGGATGGAAGGAAAATAACCATGTTTATCCAGTTGGATTTTTAAGCACTCACTTTTGGGTAATATAATAAATGAACAGGTCATTTTGAGAACACGCAATATTCATACATTGAACACTTGGGTGGAGAAGTCAAGTAAGGGTCTCACAATATCCGTACAAGAGTCGACCGAGGATCATCCGAACGACACATGATGTTGAAGGGTTGCACGATGTTCATGCAAATCCTAACCGAGTGTCAATCGAAGCTCAACTAAGTGCATTTTTTACCAAGAGGAGTAGCGCCTGATGTGCACCTAAGGAGCGCTCATGCACCATTTATCCAATGAGTCTGCACCTTTTTGTGTGCCGACATTACTATAAAGTTACACCTGATGTAATTTTAGGGCATCTGATATCATTTGCAACACATGAAGTGCCACACGAAGAGATAAAAGAGAAAAAGAAAGAAGATGAAGAGGTTCGGTATCCAATTGAGATTTGATTTAAGTTTCGTTTTTTGCCAAGGTCGGATATATTACTTTAATATTATTTTCTAGAACGTATTACCATTTGGTTACTCGTTTTTCTAAATAGATTTTTCTCTTATGAGTTGTTAAGTATGTTGAGAGTTATGTTCAACTAGTCATTCACCCAAGTTATAATAAAGAAATTTCAGAATGGATTATTTTTATTACCGGTCACTTTTATAGTGGATTTGTTCAGATATTATTCAGTGATTTTTTCATTGATTGAAAAAAATTTTTTACGTTAAAAATCATTACACAACATTGTACTTCTTGGGCTCAAATGTTTGGTGGTTGACGTTTGATGGGGGTTTCAAGTTTGTTCTACTGTGCTGGTTGTGTGAGTTTCGGCCAAATCCCAACACACCCTAAGATCCAGGGGCATCTGTTACAACTATGGTTGCCTCTGCTGACAATACCGGTAATAAAAGTGAAAATCCGTAATTATGTATTTACACAAGATGAAAAACATAATAGCAAGTAAACTATGGTCTAAGATGAGGATGACAAGGGTAGATTTATGTTAGAACATGTAACAAAGTATGCAAGATCATCCGCTTTTTCAAAACAGAAGCAGAGGACAAGCGGTTAATCTGATTTCTGTAGGACAGAAATGGAAGGAAGAGAAGCTGCAGAGCAGGTTTCAGATTTCATTAATCAAAGACTAGTACCTCTATTACGGCCCAACCTTCCTATTTATAGCCATAGCTAGAAACAAGATTTATCACAAGAAATACAAGATTACAATCAGATTAAGTAATCTAACATAATTTGTTGTAGCAACTCCAGAATTGGTTGTTGCTTTACTGGATTAATTATTGTACCAGCTGCAGGTACAACTATTGTGATGAAATTGCTTGGTGAAGTGTATGCTGATCTGTATTGTTGCCCTTTCAGCTGTCTACTGCGTAGAATAAAAAACATCAGTAAGAAAATCGTGATGGAAGCTCATCAGTAAAGCCCAGAACATCAGTGGTTAAGGAATCATTTAACTAGTCTGGTCCACTTCATGACAGAATAGATGACTCTCTTTCTCCATCAATCTATCTATATTTCCCTCTATCTAAGCAAACTGAAGACAATCCTTGGTGGTAACACGATAATGCATATGAACTAAACAATGCAATACATAGACAATAAAAATTCACTTTTTTTTTTTTCACGTAGTTTTCAGTTCAAACCAAGAAAAGAAGTCTCTTGATAACACCAGTGGTAAGTCCATATATGTTGCCACTTTACTTGATTAAATAGTTTGGGCAGGCACACAAGATGACAATAGTGAGGCTCTTTCTACAGTTTGAAATGTTACCTAACGTCCCAACGAAGCAACCTTATTATTGTGTTAAGGCTCACCCTTACTCATATGGCCAAGAATGTGAAAGTAAATGTGGCTGAAGATTTACCGATGCACCCCTCAATGATAATTGATGAGTAATAGTTACTGCAGAAAAGAGTAAATGGAATTATCTTTGTTACGCTGTAGAAGATTTGATAAATTTTCAGTACTAGAAGAAGTAGAACTATTCATGTGCCCAGCAAAGTAACTTACGAGTTGCATTAACCAGGGTAGATTTATTCTTCAACGAAGATGTTTTGTCCTCCATAGCACCAAGTTGTCCACTCAGTGGGATTAATGAAAACTGATCAGGGGTTCTCCCGTGGAAATATACGATTAAATGGCTTTGGATTGCTTTGTGTTTCCTTAGCATTACTGAAAAAGGCCACAGGAAAGTTACAGAAGCAAATGCTTAACAAAGATCAATCCCATGATCAGCAGTGAGAAGACAAGATGGAATACCAAGCTATTGCACAGAACCAAAGCATGCCAACTATTCTCACCTTTGGGCCATCACGTTTGGGCTGGTATTTCCTAGCATGAACCACCATCTGCCGTTACAAAACATGTCGAGAGGTCAGAAAAGACGAAAACTTGACAGAAGCAGGTTTATCAGGCACCTATTTTCATTGATATGCACAAAGTGCCAGATTAGAGTCATTAGACTATTCTTCAGCAGAAAGTGGCCCCCAAGAAGGAATAACAAACAGGGAATTGCAGTAAACAGCGGTCCCATATTATGAGGTCTGAGGATGGTTAGATACACTTAGTCTTACTATTGCATCGCAAATAAATTTCTCTACCATTGGAACTCGAAGTTCCAAGCCACAATAAAGTAATCTTATCATTACATTAACACTGATCCTCCCAAATAGGAGTAACAACTCTTCAAAATCAAGTAAACACAAAACCGGGGAGATGAACAGCACCATGTAACTGACTGCTGTGTAATTGGGATCTATGCCATTCCAGACCAGAGCCCAAGTCTGATTCCTCAGACTACTGGACCAGACCATCAGTTCAACAAGAACTTTCACATGATGAAACAAACTAGTGCATGTCTTCTCAACTATAAATTCTACAAAACATTGTAAACTAAATGACACTATATTGCAAGAACAACAATTAGTTTTGTGTATCCTATTCATGTGATGTGAGAATGCTATTATTGTGTGCATTTGCAATGGAGAAACCAAAAACAAAAAATGTATATGTGCAACCAATTGTTCAAGATTATGGAAAAAGAACATTGTAAGGGGCCGTGCAGGCATGCTGGATAGCCCATGCTCAATTGAAGATGCTGAGATTGGGTAGCTCAATGATGGCTGAGAAATTGCAGTGGAAGGATCTCTAATGGCCATGATGTTATCAGCCTTATTACTGGACATGAAGAACCTGACAAGGAAATGGTAAGCCAGATAACTGTTAGAATATCTGACAAAGTGTGTCAATGATCATAACTATAATAGAGGGAACATTTAAATGGTTAATGTTATGTATGAATTTTGTAAGAAAATGACTTTTTTTTTTTAAATTGAATTGAGATTCTAGCCTTTGTTTTATGTCATGTTTTCTTGGGATATTAAATTGTGTAATGGATAGAAATTCAGAAATTTAGTTATTGGAGCTATTTTGAAGGTTTTAGGGACTGATTTGATCTAAATATAATATTAAGTGTTTAAGAAAATAAGCAAGTGGACTAGGGTATTATGAAATTATGATACAGTAAGGTTATTTAGTGGTAAATTTGAAGTGAAATATAACGAGCACACTAAATTGGGGATTGCATATGCAAGATGAATTGGAGACTTAAAATAATAGCACACAGATCTAATTCTTAGAATTCTAGTTCTCAAGACAAAGGCATTTCATGCATCATACATATTCTTGAGTCATTGTCTAATCTAGTTAAGGAACTTAAGCATATGTTTCTGTATAGAAGAGGACTTGATGCAAAATTCCATTTTGGGAACTTCAAGAGCATTGGTGCAAAATTCTGTTTTGGGAACTTCATGAGCAAGTTGTGTTGTATTGAACGGTCATGTGTGTGGATAATAAGATCTATGTGAATATTTTTATTGGAACAATCATGTGTGAAAATTGGTTCAAATACCTAGAAAATGAACACTGCTATCCGTTCATGAGGATTCTTGTGTAATTTCTGACTATTAAGTGTCTTTAACATGATTTCTTCTTAAGAAGTCACATACTCATAGACATAATCCTAATATTAAACATCTGCACATTCCTGATACTTAGGTCTATGGGACTACATGAGGTATACATAAATCTTTTGGGGCATATATAAGATGTCTTTGATCTTTAGGGGCCACTATGAGCACACATATAACCACGGTAAATAACATGATATGACTCCCTAATTCTAAGTATTCTTATATGTTACTATGATTTCATGTTTGGCTAAATGTTCATGGTAGAAGATGTTTTAGATAAATATTTTATTGATTGTACACAAAAATTCATGACCATAGCTACTTTTACCATGTTTATAAATGCTAATAAGAAAACTTGTAAATTTATTATCTACTCATTAGGTTTGTCTCAGTATATCTTATTAATTATCCAAATATCATATTCTAAGGCCCAAGACACTTCTTAGTAGCTACACATGCTCAAGTATTTTGGAGGATTTTCATGTCTTCTTTTAATGTTTTGGAAGCATATATACTACAAGCTCTATCATGTCTAACTACTCCACCATGGATGAGCTTCAGCTCTCATCTTTGTCAGATAGGGTGGCAAAGCCTCCAAAATGCTTGTGTTAAGTTTAATCATGTTTATAAGATGTTATGTTTCAAGTTAAGACATAAGGCTTGTAATGGCTGGGTTGGATCCAAATTCACCTTGGCCATTGCGCTAATCATAGCCTATCTAGATAAGGGTGGTGATACAAGTACCTGCCAACAGTTTACAAGTTGAGAAAGCATGCAGAGCTTGCTTATTGGTTTGTTACTTACCTGACCAGTACAGAGCACCCTACTCCATATAAGATCTCTATGCCTTGGGTAGAAAGGGTTCTGGTCCTTCGGCATACTAAATCACTATGGATAAAGCTTCACTCCTGGAACCCTTGTGGGCATTTGTTCATAAGAAGAAAGATTATGGAACCCTTGTGGGAATTTGAAGGTTCAGATGCACAAAGGATGTTTTAAACAGAGAGGTTTTAAAACTGCAGCTTATTTTGTGGTTTACAGATCAGAGTATTTGGAGGAATAACGATTCTCAGATTTTCACAGAAAAGAATGGACCGGCAAGCTGCACTCCAGATACCTCAAACCAAATTGCTTACGGAAAATTATGTCTTGTATGGCTTGATTTCCTTAGCTTTTCTAAGTTCTGTTTCATATAGAGCTGATTGGATACCCAAGGAATTCTTCAGTGTAACTGTGAATATTCTCATACTGAGCAGTAATGCAACTTTGTCCCCATGACCCAAAAAAAAAAAAAAAGTAAAAGTTCATACCTAACCGCTAAAGAGGATATTTGTCAGGTGCACACATCATGTTCGGCAACATAAACCCAAAGGGCTACAGCTTGGCCTACTACACCTGCTTCACAATGGCATTCCCATTACCCTCAAGTTCTTGACTTCTAACTTTTCAAACTATGGTTCATTGATGCTGACCCATGCCAAAATAGACACAAATATTGATGCAAATATCGGCCGATATATATTGATGTTAGAACCCTCCCCAATATCCCATGACAATGTTACAATATTTTACATAGTACCCTATGCAGCCGATATATCAGCTAATATGACTCTATCAATTTATGATTTTTAGAAATTTTATTCCATCCAATATATCCGACATTGATATATGTTAACTGTTATGTCCGATACTAACATAACTACGACCGATACTAATACTAATACCAATATTTTCATCCACAAGGGATCCGCGCCACTGTTCTAAAGTCAAATAAACAGAGATAAATGTAACTAGAAGCAAGAGAACAAATAATAAAAAAGAACATATAAATAGATTAATGCACTCATCAGAGAATGGCTTTGAAGAGTTTCGAAGGTTGGGAATTGAAAATGCACTGACGAAAGGATCCGTACTTCCAAATGCAGCTACAGAAGCCAAAGATGGAGATGAAACAACTACTCCGGATATAGTAAGTAAATTTTTGCTAAGGTCATTTAACTGTATTAATGTACTCACCAGAGAATGAAGTTGGAGAGTTCTAAAGGTTGGGAGTAGAAAATGCACTGGAGAAAGGCTCCGCACTTCCAGATGCCGCTGTAGAAGCCAAAGATGGAGATGAAACAGCGACTTCAAATAAAGTAGTTAAGCTGTTTCTGACAAATGAACTCCCTGTCAAAGAAATAAATGTACCCAATCTCCAGATAACTTGAAACAAATGTGATGCTACTTTAATTGATGTTATGTGCAAAGGCTGAAGAAAACTCAAAAGTGCCAGTAGATGCCTGTCCTACTGCCACTATGGAATAAATGAAACAAACAATGGACTTCAAGACATGAAGTCGTGATGAGAATTTGGTGAACAGTCAATGAAAAGATGAGGGAAACCATAGGAGATTGAACATATGATTTAATAGTCAGATTTCTTGCAAAGGACATTTTCAACAAAGTTAAGAAAAAATTACCACTTGAATAAGGACAAACGGAACATTCTTGAAGCTTAAATTAAAAGAGGCAAATTGGTGTAGAAAAAAGACCAGAAAACTGTGGAAGAAAGAACAGAAAACATGTAAAACATGAGAAACTTACGGCCTAATGTTGCTTGGACATCCAGAACACACATTCACCAGTTTAAAGGAAAAAAGGAGTTGTAAATCAATTAAGATTAAGCAATGTAGCCGTAATTTTCATTCCATAATTTGCTTATTTAAGAGTGGCATAAGGGGCGTTCTGAGAATCGAACTCGAGACCTCTCACATCCAAAGCAAGAATCATACCACTAGACCAAATGCCCTCATTGTGTGTGGGTGTGTGTATATAAGTAGATGGAGACAATTTTTTTCATTTCAAGCAAAAGAACTCTAACTAGAACCGATTAGAAGGCATGTGAGCTACAAGATCAGTTTATTACAAAGAGATATGATTAGATACTGAAAGTTTGTCAAAAAAGAAGATCCGTTAGACCGTACTTTAGGAATGCCAATATCAAAAGTCAACTGAAAAACCAAATCAATATATTCAAACAGTAAAAAGTAATTTCAAAGGTTACCATCTCTTTTAACAGTCATAAGTCAACTAATCATATTCAGCATGCAGGATGTGAAATCTCAAGAAAATTGCACAATGTTGAACTACAAAGTCATGCTTTGGACAGTCAAACCAAACCCAATAGACAACCGATCTTAGATCCATAAGCTCACCAATAGTAAACTAAAACTACAAATAAACATTATGTGGAATAATAATAGGAAAGTAGTTCAGTAAAACATTTTTACTTACCATCAAAGGATGATGAAGAAACTCCAAAATTCAGAGCTGGAAATGCATGGGAAGAAGGCAGAGAACTTCCAAACGATGATGCAGAAGCCAAGGATGAAGATGACAGCGTTGCTCTAACTGCACCAGTTAATGTTCCACCAAATATTGAATCCATAGTTGACAAACCAAAAGAAGTACTTGTGGATGAATTCAGAGGAAAAGGATTGTTACTCGAGCAGTTGCTTAGCCCAAAAACTGATGAAGACCCAAAAGCACTGATAGTCTTTTGCCCAAATCCTGTTGGATGATGGAAAGTAATATTATCATAACTGCACATAATACTTCAGAATAGGCATGTTACATGAAAAATGTGTATGACAAGAAGAGACACCAAGAGACAGAGGAAACGGCTCAGTGACCAAACATAATATATGTGAATTATGTTTGTATCAAAGTTGTGAAATCAATAGAACTACTAGAGCAACTGCATCCAGTAGTAGAATGCATCTGCAGAAATTAGAATGCAAGATGTGACTTATATAGCAGGCATGCCAAGAAAAAATGAAAAAGAATGAAAACATGAAGAAACTGCAATGGAACTTCCATTTTTATATCTGAAATGGATTAATAGCTCCTGAAGGGTTTGGTGACAAAGCAGATGGTATGAATTCATATGGGTCGGACCAGAACTGTGAAGTCAAAAGGGTACAAAGCACCCGCCACTGAGTTGCCAAGGTAATGAAGTACAGGAAGCTGGTTCAGCAAGACACTTGAGGCCTAGGTACCAAGGTAAAGGGAGACAGTCCAACAAGGTACCCAACACCAGAGAACCAAGGTAAAGGGAGTCCATCTGGCAAGGCACCAGATGCCGAGGTGTGGAGGTAAAAGGAGTCAACCTAGCAAAGCACTTGAAGCCGATGTGCCAGTATAGGCCACAGCAGGATCATTGCCCAAACTCAGGGATCCACACAAACTAGCATAACACATTAGTATCAGCAAAGATCAGCAAATCAATGCCAACCACCTAATCAGCAGTTGACTCGGTCGTCACATCAGTACGGTGACTGGAATAACCAAAAAGGCAATTAAGGTAGGGCAATCAGGGGATCTTTCGCTGGCCTTGGACCAAGACCACAAAATAATTGCACCTACCATCATGGCCCCAAATCCCCTAATCATACATCAGCATTAGCGCACCCAAGACATGTCCGGTGCATCTATAAATATAAGAACCTTCCACATAGAAAGAAGGGAGGAGATAAAGGAAGAACAAGCACTCAAAGACAAAGCTCACAGAATCATTCAACTTCATATGCAGTTAGCTTCCAGGAACTTATTTTGACAAATCATTATTATCCATCTTGAAAAGTAGTTCTAATGGCCAGTCTTCCTAAGAATCAACTACCCAAGGCTGCATTATCCTTCACGATCCAGTGAGTCATTCTCAAAGGACCACTTAGGGCACAAAAGTAGTCCTGCATAGAAATCTATACACCTCCCAAATGAGGAATCCAACACAATTAATTCCTTCATGGAAGAGGTATTATTCCTCCCACCATGTCTTCCAGTTTGTCTAGCATTACTAATTTAAGCATCATAGGATACACTGCAGTGTATCCCAACCCTACAACCTCTTTTTTGTGTTTGAGGCGTGCATGACTAATAATTCATTGGCCCGGAGCTTGCTCCATAACTCCTTAGATCGAATCAATTTTCAAATATACATAGGTTTCTAAAAGAAGATAGATCTCAAAGAAGACAAGAAGACAAAGAAAAAGAGCGTCCCAATTCACAAGACCCTCACATTATGGCGCCAGAGAATTGTTAGATGTACGCAGTCATATCTATGCCATTATAGAGATCCTAAAATCTGTATCTAAAATTTTGTACGCTGCAATGCATACTCAATGTTAGAAATATATATCATTTGATACTCAAAAGAAGCCTCTCAAAGTAAATAGTCACTGTTCAACCAGAACCTAGAAATGACACTAGAACAAAAAATTTAAGAAGGTTCAAGTGTAACCGCATTGCTTAAATTTTGAATCGAACAGACAATCACTACATAATTTAATATAGCAGGAACAAAGGAACAAAAATTATGAGACAAAGTTATTCACTCAGCACCACAAAATGAAGAACTGACTTCGGAGGTTGGAGTGGAGAAGGCATCGGGAGTAGGCACAGCAGCTCCAAGGGTTGACATGAAAGTCCAAGGTGAAGATGACTTAGTTGCTCCAAACAAATCTGAAAGGAACTAATCATTCCGAATTACTTCAACAAATTTGCGGAATAAAAATTACAAAATATATAGTACAAGCAAAATATATTCTAATTTAGATATGAACAATAAATAGTAAAAGCAATAATAATAAAGACGTAATTTTTTGTGATAAAGGGAAACCTTGATAATCACGGCTATCGAGTAAAACCCTCCAAACTTCAACAGTTAGGGAAGATACGCACTATGAAAATCAACTTACAAACCGGGTAATACAGATAAACTATCCTAACAAACTTACTCCTATCTTGTGATCTCTACCAACAAACTCCTAAGATTTGCCAGCGGTAACGAAACCAGATGCCTTCCGATCTTCAAGTCAATATTCCCTTACGAATCGCTGAATTGTCATACACCACTGGATCCCAATTTCCACGCCACCAACGTAGCTCGCGAAGGTTATCAGGCAGGAAAATGTGTAAAGAGAGAAGTAACTTTTTGATGAGAAAACTTTGTCGAGGTGACACAAATAGTCGAAGGCTAGTTTTCTCAAAAGAACCAACGTATATGCATAACCATGAAAACTTTGGTTTTTAGAGGCGTTCAAATGTTTTCGGTCCAATAAGTGAAACAGAAAATGCAGGAAAAGATAGATTGGGAAGCCAAAAACTAGGTCAAAAATATGACCGTTGGCAAGACTGCGCCGCAGCGCTCAAGCCGTGCGAGAGGCGCACCTAGGGTTACATAGATTACACGCTCTTGTGCCAAGGATGTGCCTAAGGCGCGCTTGGAGCGATACATGAACTGAACGTGCATAAAAGTGCACCAATAGGGGCTTGGGATGCACCTCGAGCAAGCCACTAAGTCACCTTCTCGGGTTTTTGCAAAAAGGGTGCGCCTCAAGCAAGCCACTTGTACACCCACTCTGGATTTTGCTCCAAAGGCACGCCTCGCGCGAGCCACGTGTAAAATATATACTAGGGGTTGGAGTGAAAACAGGATGAGAATGGATACTGGGAGAGATGCGTCGGTGACCATCAAACGTGGAACCGCTGCAGATCTTCAAAGTAATCAAAATGCTATGCCAACCAACAACCCGACACAATCACAAAATGTGCCAACCTAAAAGGGACGCCTAACAATCTTGCCCTTTGGCAATTCCGTGACAAAACTCCACAGAAAATAATAAAGATATGAATAAAAACAACTACAAGAAAATTACAGATTCAGCAACTACCGAAATAGAACTCATATATATAAAAATCTACTCCTAGAGGACAATAGACACAATACACGCAAAAGAGAAAAAATATATAAAGGAGTTGCAGTGCTAAAAGGAAGCTGTTGGCCTTTTCCTGTTCAAACATAGTAAAGAAGAGGAAAAACAATAGCTTTTTTTTTTTTTTTTGTAAGTAAGTAATTTGCATTAAATTTAAAAGAAAGATACAAAAAAAACTTTGTGCTAAATCGAAGTGTTTTTCCGACTTGGAATTAAAACAAAGATAATGGAGGGGTGTACCCCAACCCTCATGAACCTGACATAATCTGAGACCATGAGCCAGGTCATGAAGAAAAAATAAAAATACAACCGAAAAAAAATCACAATCAAAGTCACAGTATAATGCATGCTACTTTGGCCATAACGACCTCGGTCAAAAATAATCAACCCCTCCTAGGTAAGCATCTCGGCATTCTGCTGAGGTAGGCCATCTCAGCCAAGGTACACCACGGGCAAAAAGTATCATCCCGGACCGTTGGGGAAAAGCTGACCAAATCATACCATAAGGAAAAAACAATAGCAAATAGATAATATCAAAGTGCAATAATAATAGAGAGCATATGCAAACATGAGAACAGGTAAACAAGATAACAAAGAAATCAAATGGAAACACAATGAAAAATAAGCCTCCCCCTAACAAAATAACTTAACTCTCCCAATAAACAAGAACTCCCCCTTTTTGTCACAAATAACCAAAGGGAATCAGTCAGGCTCAGAATCCCAGGAAGCTTGCCGAAGGGACCGCTGCGCAGAAGAGAGAAGAGAAGGCTGCACCGCCGAACGAAGAGGCTACTCCTCCCGAGTAGCAAGATGAGAGTCAAGGTACGGAAGACCGTCAAGCACGTCGGACCGAAACTGCGCTTGCGAAGTCAAAATGAGCTAAACGCGAGACTCCAGCTGCTCATGAGAGCAGCACAACTGGGCAAGTTGCCTAAAAATGTGGGAGAGATGGCCCAGAATCTAGGAAGATGAGGAGGAAGATGGAAAAGGGGGCGAGTGGCCAGGGTCGGATGCCTCAACCTTGCCTGCACCAGAAAGGTTTGCCGAAAGCGAATCTTCGATGGGAGCATCAGGAGATGGGGAGTGATGATGAGAGTCGGCCTGGCATTGTGCAGATGTGGAGCTATTAATGTGCTTGCCAAGCCAAACCTGGAAAAGTCTGGGAACTGGACGCCTAAGCCCATGACGACGCGTTGGCTAAGGCAACCATACGAAAGGTCGTCATCCTTCTTAAAAGTGAAATGATCAAGCATATAGGAACAGATATGGGATGGAAAATCAATGGGCTAACCACATAGGAGAGATAAAGAAAGAGGACTTTATCCTCTAGGAGAGTGGAGAAGTGTGTGACAGAAAAGAGATTCAATAACATGATTCTCCACACAACCATCCGGCAAGAGGAGAGAAGATTCAAGCTTGGATACATACAGAACATCACATGGCTTTGAGAGCCCACAAATACTAATCGAGTCTTTGCCAATGATGGGAGTATTTGCTCTATCGCCAAAAACAACGGTCCAATCGAGATGGTTAGTCAGTGATGAAAACATAGCTTTATTGTCGCACGTGTCTAGAGCATATATTGTCTAGATACCACAGTGAATGATTTTGAGTTTTTAAGACAATGTGAGCAACTTTACAAGAATCAATTTTGGAGGCATATTATAGATCACTCTTCTTTATCCATATTTTTCTACACATATTTACCCTCTGATTTAGCTATTGAATATGATTAATCAAATTATTCATTTTCGCCCCTTGTCTTTAATTGTGCAATCGATTGATGGTGCGACAGCGGGAAGTAAGTGCCCAATTTGTGTACACGCATGGCAAGTAGGCACAAACTTAGGGAAAGTGTTGGAATTTTTGGATTCATTTCGAAAATAAGTATTAGACCTATTTGGTTTAGAGGTTCTATCAGGTTTATTCACAGTCATTTTATTATTTGGTTTGCACAAGAAGTTTGAACTAATTCGGTTTTCCATGTCTTTTGGCATTGATTTAGAAAGTTTTGGGGCACTAATGTTTTTATGGAGGGTTTTTGTAGTGGGAACAAAAATTGGTTTAGAAGGTTCACCATTTTTGGAAGCATTCTCGACATACCCTAAGCCCATTTTGTTTCCTACAAACTTTCCCAATTCTTACATGTGATCAATCTTTTGAGTTCTACTTGAGAAATTTTTGAGCTCCAATTCTAAAGATTTGATTTTAGTAGTAAGGGACCCATTCGACATCTCCAATTTACAATGTTCAACAATGAACCATTCTAGTATTATTGTGACTTCTGCCTTAACATTTTCAAATTCATCTAATTTATTATTTAGGGATTTATTAGTTTTCTTTACTTTTAGACACTCTCTAAACAGTTTATCATAGGCCTCCTGAAAACTACCAAATTCATTATCAGATTCCTTACAGACAGAATTCGATTATTCTGATTTCACACTTATGGCTTCCTCACCACTAGTAATAGAAGTCTTGAATGCCATATAGTTTACTTCTTCCTCTTTAGATATTTTTCATCATATTTTTCATCTTTTTCGTCATCTGATAGGGACACATTTAAGACTTTCCCTTTCTAACGTTTAAAATTAGGACATTCGGTCTGGATATGATCGAAGTGGTGACATTCATGGCATTGGATTCCTTAAGGTTTCTTTTTTTTTTTTTTTGTCTTTATTCTCCTTTTTATCTTTTTTGACCAAGTTATGTGACAAGTCAATTTCCTTGGAGGTTCATTTGTTATTTTTATTTTTGAAAACTTTTTTAAAATTTTTAACAAACAAGGCAAAATCCTCATCGATGCACAACTCTTTATCAGAGTTCCGATCTCTCTTTTCCTTTACAGTTTTTAAGGTAATTGATTTGTTCTGCTTGGATTGTGGGAAAGTGAGCTCATGCATTTGTAAAGAACCAACCAGTTCTTCAATTTTTAATTTATCGAGGTCTTTGCTTTTCTAAATAACAGTGACCTTCAGTCTAAAACATTCAGGTAGAAACCGCAGGACTTTTCAGACGATTCTATCTCAGGAATCCGTTCTCCTAAATTGAATATAGAATTAATAATGTCATTCAATTTAGTATAAAATTCATCAAAGGTCTCGTCATTTTTCATACAAATTTTCTCAAACCTAGCAGTAAACATTTACAATTTAGAGTTTTTAACCAATTTATTCCCTCATGGGTAATCTCAAAGATGTCCCACGCCTCTTTCAAAGTCTCGCACATTGATATACGTTTAAATTCTTCAGACGACACAGCCATAAAGATAGCATGCAACCCCTTACTATTCCAATTTCATGCATCAAGTTCTTCTTTGGTCTACAAGAATAAAACTTTCAATTCATCACCCATGGTACTTCTAGGTGGAGTCCACCCAATTTGTGTGCTGGCCCATATGTGCTCATCCATCGATTTGAGAAACTCTTTCATACGAACTTTCCAATATGCGTTGTTGCTCCTATCAAAATAGGAAAAAACGGATAGCGATTGACTGTATGCATCTAGATCGGGGTGAATCTATGATACCAATTAAAAAGAACTAATCATTCTGAATTACTAACAATGTTTGGACCCCTCTAACAAATTTGCGAAATAAAAATCACAGAATATATAGTACATGTAAAAAATATATTTTAATCTAGATGTGAATAGTAAATAGTGAAAGCAATAACAATAAAGACGTGATTTTTGGTGGCGAAAAAAAACCTCGATAACCATGGTTATCGTGTAAAACCCTCCAGACTTAAACAGTTAAGGAAGATATATACTATAAAAATCATCTTATAGACCGAGTGGTTCAGACTCATTATCCTAGCCGATTTACTTCCATCTTGTGATCACTACCAATGAACTCTTTAGATTTGCCCGTGGTAACGAAATCAAACGCCTTCCAATCTTCAAGTCAATTTTTCCTTACGAACCGCTAAATTGCCGTACACCACTGGATCCTAATTTTCACACCACCAACGTAGCTCGCAAAGGTTATCAGGTGAGAAAAGGTGTAAAAGGAGAAGTAACTTTTCAATGAGAAAACTTTGTCAAGGTGACACAAGCAGTCGAAGGCTAGCTTTCTCAAAAGAACCAACATATACGCATAACCGTGAAAGCTTTGGTTTATAGAGGTGTTCAAATGTTTTCAATCTAGTAAGTAAAACAGAAAATGTAGGAGAAGATAAATAGGGACACCAAAACTATGTCAAAAATATGACCGTTGGCAAGACCATGCCACAGCGCTCAAGCGCGTGAGAGGTGCGTCTAGGGTTACACAAATCACCAGCCCCAGTGCCAAGGACACGCGTAAGGCGCGCTTCGAGCGCTACATGAACTGAACGTGCGTAAATGTGCGCCAATAGGGCACCTGGGGCGTGCCTCGAGTGAGCCACTAAGTCACCTTTGCGGGTTTTTGCGCCAAGGGCAAGCCCTAGAGCAAGCAACTTATACACCCACTCTGGATTTTGCGCCAAGGACACGCCTTGAGCAAGCCACGTGTAAAATACATACTAGGGGTTGGAGTGAACACAAGATAAGCGTGGATACTGAGAAAGATGCGTCGGTGACCTTCGAACATAGAACCGTTGCAGATCTTCAAAGTAATCAAAATGCTACGCCAACCAACAACCCAACACGGTCACAAAATGTGCCAACCTAAATGGGACGTCTAACTAAATCGATGGAAGTTCTTCCAAATATTGAACCCTTTATTGATGAATCAAAAAAGAGTATTTGTGGATGACAGAGCAAAAGGATTGTTACTTGAGCAACTGCTAAGCCCAAAGATCGATGAAGACCCAAAAGCACCAGAAGACTTTTGACCAAATCCTGTTGGATGATGGAAAGTGATATCATCACCAGTGGAAATAATACTTCAGAATAGGCAGTTAATTACAACAATATATGTATATCAAGAAGAAAAACAAAGAGACTGAGAAAATAGAGCAGTGGCCAAACATAATATACGTGAAGTGTATTTGCACCAAAGTTGTGAAATCAATGGAACTACTATAGCAACTGCATCCAGTAATAGAATGCATCTGCATGAATTTGTGAGAAAGATATGACTTATACAGCAGGAAA
The DNA here is from genome assembly GCA_025585075.1 of Nepenthes mirabilis. Classification (NCBI taxonomy): domain Eukaryota; kingdom Viridiplantae; phylum Streptophyta; class Magnoliopsida; order Caryophyllales; family Nepenthaceae; genus Nepenthes; species Nepenthes mirabilis. Next base: position 13,634 of record JAODPA010010990.1, on the reverse strand, counting down.
ACCCAGAAAACATGTAAACAAAAAAAGAGAACATGAAGGAACAGCAATGGGACTCCCATTTACATGTCTGATATCTGTTAACAGCTTATAAAGAAAACAGCTCTCAAAGAAGACAATATGACAAAGAAAAATGGTAGCCTAGTGCATGGGACTCTCACGTTTGGGGGTCTTAGAATGGTCATATGTCCATAGCCTTATCCATGGCACTGCAGTAAGCCTATTTTTGTGGTTCAAACTTATGACCAAGCTCCAGGTCAAAATGGAGAACATTTTTGTTATACCAAGGCTCAGCCTCTAGAAATAATAAAAAAAAAGGTAAAAAAGAAAATTTTGGATTATACATTTCATTACACTGTCAAAACGTAAGTAATATGCAATTGTAACTTGGTAAGTTCTAAAGCCTATACTCAATTTTTGAAAATAAATTATTCAAAACTCAAAAGCAACTCTCAAAGTAGATAGTCTCTTTGCAAACTGAACCCAACCATGGCATTGAACTAACTATAAAACGTTTTATGAAGATTTAAGTATAATTTGCCTCTATCAATGGTTTAAATTTTGCATCCAATAGACAATCACTACATAATTCAATACAGAATGAATAAAGGAGCAAAATTTATAGGACTAATTCATGCACTCACCATGAGAATATGAAGAACCGACTCCAGAGCATTAGAAGTAGGCAATGCAGGTGCAGCTCCAAGGATTGACAAAGAAGCCCAAGTTGAAGATGGCTTAGTTGCTCCAAACACATCGGATGAATTTCTTCCAAATATTGAACCCCCAGCTGATGAATCAAAGGGAGTATCTCTGGAAGACTTCAGAGAAAAAGGGTTATTAATCGAGCAGTTGCTAAACCCAAAGACTGAGGAAGACCCAAAAGCACCAAAAGACTTTTGCCAAAAATCTGTTGGATCATGGAAAGTGATATCATCATCAATTCAAATAACAATTCAAAATAGGCAGGTAGGTAGTTTCACGAAAAATATGTGTAACAAGTGAAAAAAACAAAGTGACTGCAGAAACAGCACAGTGGCCAAACATAATATACGTGGAGTGTGCTGCTCCAAAGTTGTGAAACCAATAGAACTACTAGAGCAACTGCATCGAATACTAGAATGCATCTGCAAAAATTTGTATGAAAGATGTCAATTGTATAGCAGGAATGCCCAGAAAACATGTAATAGAATAGAAAGCATGAAGAAACTGCAATGGAACTTCAATAATATCTGACATCTATTAATAGCTTCTAAAAGTAAATAATAGCTTCCAAAAGTAAATAGATCTTAAAGAGAATAAGTTGGCCAAAAAAATAAGGCAGCCAATGTACAAAAATCTCACATTGTGGGGTCTAAGAATAGTCAGATGTACGCATCCTTATCCATAGTGTTACATGTTTATGTAGTCTAAAGTAGTGACTTGGCTCGTGGTAAAAATGGAGAAAAATTACCGTTGTGCCAAAAGTCACCCTCCAAAAGATGACAAAAGAACACTAAAAAAAACGAAAGAAAGAAAGAATTGGATAATACTAGTCATTACACCATCAAAACTTCCGTAATCTGTAATTGTAACTTGGTTTAGTGTTGGATCCTATACTCAATTTTAGAAATATATATATATCATTTGAAACCCAAAAGCAACTCTCTAAGTAGATAGTCACTTTGAAACCAGAAACAAGCCATGACATTAAAACTAACTTCAAAAAGTTTTAAGAAGGTTCGAGTATAATTTTCCTTTACAATAGTTGTACATTTGAATCTAATAGACATTCACTGCGGAATCTAATGCAGAAGGAATAAAGGAAAAAATTATGAGACTGCACTCACCACCAAAATATGAAGAACTGACTCCAGAAGTTGAAGTGGAGAAAGCATTGGAGGTAGGCACAGCAGCTCCAAGAGTTGACACTGAAGCCCAAGATGACGATGACTTAGTTGCTCCAAACACATCAGCCGAAGAGCTTCCAAATATTGAACCCCCAGTTGATGAACCAAAAGGAGTACTTGTGGATGATTGCAGAGCAAAAGGATTGTTACTTGAGCAGTTGGTATGCCCAAAGACTGATGAAGATCCAAACGCACTGGTAGAAATTTGCCCAAATACTGTTGGATGATGGAAAGTGATAATCAGCAATTTCCATTACATATCAGAAATAAATTGCTAATGTTACAAGAAAGAAATTTATGACTAGAAGTGAAGCAGAGAGATTGAGGATACAATTTAGTCTCTAAACATAGTAATATATGTGAAGCATTTTGGCACTAAAGTTGAGAAATAAATAAACCACCCGTGTGACTGTATAGAATAATTCTTCAAAAATTTGCCTGAAAGATGTGACTCATACAATTGGACATCCCCGTAAACATGTATCAACTAATAGAAACATGAAATAAATAAAAATGCAATGAAACTTTCAAATATAACTTTGATAGCTATTACTAATAGCTTCCAAAAGAAATGGAACTGATGAACAGAAGAAAAGCAAAATAAGAAAATTCTGAATAATCCTCTTGACATTCACAAAAGCCAACTTATGTAATATGTAAAGTAACAAAGCTTTCAATCAATTATAAAAATTTCTCTAAAACTAGAAGGGTGAGAGTGGTACAATTAAGGTTGTTCGTTGTTCTTATGAAAAACTCTTCTTCTCATCATAGGGTAAGCCCACGAACCTTTCATCATCTCCAGATCCCAAAATAAATAAGCTCCATTGCCTAGGTTAGACTTGTAATTCGAAACTCAAATGACGCCTTTCTACAGTAATGAGCCTGCTCCGTTTGGGCCCACCACTCATCAGGCGGCCAACCACAGCTTTTTAAGTGTCTTCCACGATCTCAATTTACACCAGAAAGGATACTAACAAGATTGGCGTCCTTCAAAAGAAGGAAAGCGCCAAATCTTCCCAATTCCTTGCCAGCCAAGGCACTCCAACGGCAATATGCTGAAGAGGAAAGAAACCTACTTGGAAAGTTGTTGACCGCCTCACAAGGAAACAATCACAATCAACATGGCAATCGGCATCTGCTCTAGAAGGCAAGCCTGCCAGCAAATCAGGAAGGCAATCGCTCCTTCTAAAGAAGGAGGATTAGCCTCTCAGCTACAAAAGAAGCCATTGAATCATTATTCAAGGCATGCTCTCGTTGATGCTTTGATTGACTCACGCTTTTTGGAACACTTCCAACGGCCTACGCATTTTGAAGGACGATTGTGTGCTTAGAGAAATATGCCTTCTCTATCACCCACATTCTCCAAAAAACCCTAAGGCAACAAGCGAGCCCTCACGGCCGTTTACTGCCTTCCCACAATCCCAAATTCAAGAAGACCTCACGTCTCTCTTACATCTGGGTCAAACACTCAAACTCTCTCTCTCTATTTTCAGTTTCTTTCTTCTGAAGACTGTTTTACTGACTTGAGTGTCAGAGTGTTTTCGATGGGACAACTTTTCGCCGATAACGCTGACCTCTTGTTCGTTTTAGTGGTGTGCAGGATTCGTACTCAGTGAACGGAGCCGGTTCAAACTATCCAGAAGAATCCGAATCTGTTCGAAGTCGGATCCAGGTACGCATCATTGGCGCCGTCTGTGGGAAGCGCTTACTAAAAGCCTACTACAAAATCTGCACAAACTCTCTCTATCACCTTCTGATTCTGCAATGGTGAACACGAGAGCTCAGGTTAGCGATCCCGCTAGAGAAACTGCTAACCCCGACCAGGACCATGCTGCTGATGTCCTGGTCAACGGGACCACAGGCGGGGTTCCACCGCCTTATTTTCAACAGCTGGTGGAGCAGATGCAGGCCAACAATCGCCTGCTTCAGTTACTTTGCACGCAGAACGAACAACGACAACAAGCGACTCCACCAGCAGTCATTCCCGCTCCTGCCACCAAAAGGGGTGGCCAAAGGAAGAAGAAGCCGGCCAAAATGCCTGCCAAAGCCGAAAACAATCCGGCTCCGGCGTCCTCCCGCGTTCCTGGCTAGAACAGGCCAATGGAACGCTTCGGGAGTACGTCTCCGACAGAGAGTCCAGAAAGAAGAAATCCTCGATACTCTCGGGCGGAAGACCACCACACAGTCCAGGAGCGAGCCTCCAGGACTGCCAGATCCACAGGAGGCAGCAGCCGACCGGCTGTTGAACCCGCCGGGGACAAGACAGAGTTGAGGAATTTCCTCAACTCCAAACGATCAACGAACGCCACTCGCGCCGATCCGTGAGTGGACCAAATCTGGAACCACGTGTTCCAGAATGACGAGTGCGCCATCGACTTAGATAGATCTCCTTTCACTGCGGAGATCTTGAACCATCCACTGCCATCAAAGTTCAAGATGTCGTCCCTTGACTTATACGATGGGGGCAGTGATCCGGTTGACCACCTGGATCACTTTCGCACCCATCTAAGTCTACAAGGGTTAGAAGACTCGGCAATGTGCCGTTACTTTCGACTCACCCTGAAGGGAGACGCCAGAATCTGGTTTCACCATCTCCCTTCAGGCACTGTCGGCAGTTTCTGTGAGCTCACGGTCCTCTTCCTCGCTCAGTACGCTTCGAGCCGACGGGAAGAGAAACAGCCGTGGCACCTCTCTCACATAAAGCACAAACCGGGAGATAACCCACGGCGTTTCCTGGATCGCTTCGTGGCTGAGGCCAGAAGGATCCCCAGGATCACAAAGGAGATGAAGTTGGGCAGTTTCATCTCTGCGCTTACTTTCGGTGACTTCTTCAAGCACCTTGCCCACAAGAATCCTCAGGCCTTCCGCGAGGCGGAATCCATCACCAGGGCCTACGCTACAGCAGAAGAGGCCAACGAGGCAAAATGTCCTGAGTGGGCAGATCAGCCTCGGCCGTTCCCTGCTGAAGGGAAGAGAAAATACAGCGGCGGAGAACACACCTGCCAGAAGCAGCGCCGGACTGGGCCCCCAGAATGCAAAGATTATGGGCCCACCAGTTTCACACCTCTGACAGATACGCGCTCCAATGTCCTCATGCAGATCCATGGAAAAAAATTCCTGAAGTGGCCCAAACCGCTGAAAAAAGACTCTGAAAACCAGTCAAAGTACTGTGACTTCCATCGCTCTACTGGCCATTCAACCGAGGACTGCAAGACACTGCAGAGAAAAATTGAAGACCTGATTCACAGAAGACACCTTACGAAATTTGTTAGAGGCCCTGGACAGAACTCAGGAGCGGCTGATGAAGAGGGGTAGGAGCAGACTCCTTCCCGGAACAGGATTGCGGCAGGAGTGGTTAACATGGTCACCACCCGACCTGCTAAGAGCCCGGCGGACAGTAAGGAGCAGCAGACTAGGAGGAAGAAGCAGCGCACAGTAGATAATATTATTAGTTTCAATGATTGTGACTCAAATCATGTAATGTCCCCCCATGCTGATCCCCTTGTAATCTCAGCACTCGTTTCAGATGGTATTTCAGACTACCAACTGAAACGAGTCTTTATTGATAATGGTAGCTTTAAGGACTTGCTTTACTTGGATGCGTTCTTTAAATCAGGCTTAAAAAGGAACCAATTAAAACCCGCAGAAGGACCTTTATACGGCCTTGACAACGAATCAGTGCCCATTCAAGGGACAATCCAACTGGAAGTCACCCTGGGCACCTATCCGAAAACAGCAAGTCGCATGCTAACCTTTCTGGTAGTTGACCTGCCCTCAGTATACAACGCTATACTGGGCAGACCTTGCCTGGCGGCATTCGGGGCAGTTACCTCGATTCCGCACCTCAAAGTAAAATTTCCAACACCTTACGGTGTTGGAGAGGTTTTAGGCGACCAAATAATTGGGCGGACATGCTACATGTCCCAGATTGCCCCTAGCGGCAGCACTAGCACGGTGGGAGAACTCGATCACCGAGACGAGACCACCCTACAACAGGCGCAGCCCGGTGAAGCCACAGATCTGGTCCCACTAAATCCAGAGGAACCAGAGAAGTGCGCACAGATTGACGGCTCACTCACTGGCACACTATGCGTTGAACTGATTGTGTTCCTGTAGCGGAACGTTGACTTATTCACATGGACTCCCGCAGACATGCCCGGGATTTCGGCTAAGGTGATGGTCCACAAGTTGGGCCTTGATCCTGATCGAAAGCCAGTCAAGCAGAAGCGGAGGAACCACTCCGTCGAAAAGCTGATCGCTATCCAAGAGGAGGTGAAAAAGCTACTGGACGTTGGGTTCATTAGGGAAGTCCAGTACCCAGACTGGCTTTCAAATGTCATCCTGGTTAAAAAGAGCAACGAAAAATGGCGAATGTGCGTCGATTTTACCGACGTCAACAAGGCCTGCCCAAAAGACAGTTTTCCCTTGCCCAGGATCGACTTACTGGTTGACTCCACGGCTAGACATGAGCTGCTCAGCTTCATGGACGCCTATTCGGGCTACAACCAGATTTGAATGAGTCTGGAAGACGATGAGCATACCTCGTTCATGACGGACCAGGGCACCTACTACTACAAAGTGATGCCCTTCGGACTAAAAAACGCTTGGGCAACTTACCAGCAACTGGTCAACAAGATGTTTGACAAGCAGATTGGTCGCAACATGGAGGTCTACGTCGACGACATGCTCGTCAAGAGCAGGGCAACCACATACGTGACCTGGAAGAATCCTTTGAAGTGCTCCGCCAGTACCAAATGAAGCTAAATCCAGCCAAGTGCGTCTTCGGGGTAGCCTCTGGGAAGTTCTTGGGTTTCATCGTCTCCCAACGGGGGATCGAGGCAAACCCAGAAAAGATTAAGACCCTCGCTAACATGGCTCCCCCACGAAACGTCAAAGACGTCCAGCGATTGATTGGGCGGCTGGTTGCTTTGTCCCGCTTCCTCGCGAAGTCCGGCGACAAGTATCAGCCCTTCTTTAAAGTGCTAAGAGGAATGAAATCCAACGGATTCCAGTGGACGGCTGACTGCCAGACAACCTTCAATGAATTGAAGCAGTATCTGGCCAGCCCACCACTGCTAGCGTCGCCCAAGGACGGGGAGGAGCTGTACCTTTACCTGGCAGTATCAAAAGTGGCCCTCAGCTCCGTCCTTGTGCGCCAGGAATCCGACACCCAGCAGCCGGTCTACTATATGAGCAAAATATTGACCGACTCAGAAACATGCTATCTGCGCGCTGAAAAAATGGCCCTAGCACTTATCTTTGCAGCACAAAAATTGAGGGCAACTTTCAGGCACACTGCATAGTGGTCCTTACTGACTAGCCGCTGAAAGGCATACTCCAGAAACCCGACATTTCGAGACGGCTGGTGAAGTGGGCTATTGAATTGGGTGAGTTCGACATCGAATTCAGGCCCAGACCTGCCATAAAGGCGCAGGTTCTGGCTGACTTCATCGTTGAGACCACGACCCCAATTCACGAGGAACAGCCCGCAGAAAACGCAGAACAGCCCGACGAGGTCCCAGAGTGGACACTCCACGTGGACGGATCGTCCACGGATAGTGGCAGTGGAGCAGGGGTGGTCCTTACGACCCCTGATGGATTTGAGGTTAAGTATTCCCTCAAACTTGACTTCCCGGCGACCAACAACGTCGCCGAGTACGAAGCCCTGCTAGCCGGCTTGCGATTAGCAAAGGAGTGCTCTGCCAAGAGGTTGGCGGTTTACAGCGACTCCGAACTGATCGTCAACCAGGTCAACGGGGGCTTCGAGGCAAACAACCCTTCCTTGGCCGAGTACCTGGCTAAAGCAAAGGAGGCCGTCCGGGGCTTCGACAGGCTGACCCTGGCACACATTCCTCGAGCTGAAAACTGGAAGGCAGACCGGCTGGCTAGAGCCGCCGCTGCCGAAAACCCAGAACAGTACTTGAGGGATATGAGGGAGGTCCTGAATGCTCCCAACATAGAAAAACAGGAGGAGATGCAGATTTCCGAGACAGAAAACTGGATGACGCCCTACCTTAGATACTTGGCTGACGGATCACTCCCAGAGGACGCCAAGAAGGCCAAGCAAATTAAAAAGACAGCCGGCTGGTACACGATAGTCGATGGGCGGCTGTATCGCCGTGGATACTCGACTCCGTACCTCCGCTGTCTATCTCCCAAGGAGGCCGACTACGCGCTGGGCGAAGTTCACCTCGGGATCTGTGGATCACACGTAAGCGGAAAAAACCTGGCCTTCAAAGTCATGCGACAGGGCTATTATTGGCCATCGATGAAAAAGGACGCGCTTGACTTTGTGAAGAAATGTGAAAGCTGCTAGCTTCATGGTAACTTTCACCACCAGCCGTCCGCGGACCTGAAGTCACTTCAAGCTCCATGGCCCTTCGCACAATGGAGGCTTGATATACTCAGCCCATTCCCCATTGCCACGGGGCAGAGAAAGTTTATCATCGCGGGCATCGACTACTTCACCAAACGGGTCGAGGCAGTCCTGCTAGCAAAAATCACCGAGCACAATGCACTGGAATTTCTTCGCCAAGGCATTGTCTGCAGGTTCGGCGTCCCAGAGGTCGTAGTGACCGACAACGGGACCCAATTTTTGGAAAAATGCTTCACCAAGTATTGCACCAGCCTTGGGATCAAGTTGGTCCACACTTCGGTGGCATACCCCCAGGCCAACGGGCAGGTGGAGGTCACGAACCGTACGCTACTCCACGGGTTAAAGACTAAGCTGGAGGACGCCGGGGGCTCCTGGGCTGATGAGCTCCCCTCCGTCCTCTGGTCTTATCGTACAACCCCGAAAGAACCAACACGCGAGACACCCTTCAGCCTCTGTTACGGGACTGAAGCAGTGATCCCGGTCGAAATCGGGCTTCCAAGTCTCAGGGTGGAGTCTTTCGACCCACAGACCAACTCCCAGAAAATCAGGGAGCACTTAGACTTGCTAGAGGAAGCCCGCGACGCCGCCAGAATACGGACAGCAGCGTACCAACACCGAGTTGCCCGGTACTACAATAAAAAGGTGAAAGCCCGGCAATTCGACGTTGGGGACCTGGTCCTACGAGGCATCGAGGCCACAGGCAAGCTGGCCGGCCGAAACAAGCTCTCTCCCAACTATGAGAGACCTTTCCTTGTCTCCGCCGTCCTACGCAACGGAGCATACAAGCTCCGGAACAATGATGGAAAGTTGGTCCCACGAACGTGGAACGCGACCCACCTAAAGCGCTACTTCCAATAAGGAACCTACGTACGTACTCACTCACTTGTGTACATTCATTCGCATGCTTGTTTTAATTTGATAAAATGGGAAGTTTACTTAGCATATAGAATCCTAGGTTGTATATGAACTGTGTTTGCCTTGTAGGTTTACCCGACCTAGACTGCCTCTAAGTCGGGAGGGTCTTCACCCTCTCGTTAAACCCTAGTCATCTAGGTGGCCTAGAAGTGGTCTGAAACCCTAGTCATCCAGGTGGCCTATAAGCGGTCTTAAACCCTAGTCATCTAGGTGGCTCATGAGCGATCTGAAACCCTGGTCATCCAGGTGGCCCATGAGCGGTCTGAAACCTTGGTCATCCAAGTGGCCCATAGCGGTCTAAAAACCTTAGGGGGCAAGTATGGCACACGCGACGACCTCCTTTCGGGGAGCAGCAACGTCAGTCAACGACGGTCGAAGGGAGAAATATTTCTTCTCCAACATTGGCCGCCCAAGTCATCACTTGTACGGCGCCACCAGGGTTGGTTCACACAACCACCCATCCTAAGGGCTTCACTCCTTAGGCGGCTAAGCAACCAGGTTGGCCACTTCCCGCAGCGAACCTCTCTACGAGAGGATGACGCGATCATTCAACAACGAGAAGCACTCCTCTAACGCTGGCTGTCAAAGTTATTACTTGGGCAATGCCACCAGGTTGGCTAACACAGCCACATGCCCAAGCTTAAGGACTCAGCTCCTTGAGCATCCAAACAACGTTAACCGGCCAACCAGGTTGGCCGCTTGAAGCCACAACATAAACATACACAAAACAATAGAAACAAGGGACACGAATTGAGAAAAGTTCCCGCTTTATTGCTTAAAAAAATGTAATACATTTTACAACAACCCAAACTAAAGGAAGTATGGCGAGGCTATAAGGCTAGCGGACTGCCCTGGCTGTCCCTGGGTTCTACCACCAAATCCTCTCTACGCAGCGCCGCACGGTTTCTCTGGTTAATAAACTCTACTGGAAAATTGGGATCAACCAACCGTGCAACGCGTCGCCCGATATTGAGCCCATCTATCAGCCGGGCCTGCAGAGCGCCCCCAATCTCATGGAGGGTGATCCGAGTGGCCAGCTCATTCTCGGAGGATGCAGCTTGATCAGCCAGCCGTTTATTGCCTGCTTTGAGTTGGTCGTTCTCCTCCTTCAAACGGGCAACCTCAGCTCCCAAATTGGCAATCTCCGTTTCCATTCCCGCCATGACGGTCGCAAGGGCGGCAGTCTCCTCGCGGTGCTCTCCTACGGATGCCGCTAGCCTGGCGTCCAGCTAGGCTATCTCTGCCTCCTTGTCAGCCAGTGCCTCGTCGCGCTGCGTCATCGCCTTAAAAACTGCGGAGGCAACCTTCAACGGCTGCACAAACAACGAACAGAAGACAAGTCAGAAATCTTGAAGGGACAAAGTACGAGGAATCAATCGTCAAGAATCATACCTCCAAAAATCTCCTCGCGGGCCCCTTAGGCCTGGCCTCCAGACCAGGCCCAGGTGGCGGAGGACCAGGAGCGCCCTCTCGAGCAAGGCTCGCGGCCGCCTCATCCAGAATGCCCTCCAAGAGCTCATCAGTCTCACCATCAACGGCAGCGGCGGGCTCCTCTCTTGCAGCCTCCGGAGCAGTCGCGACAGGCTTTTTCCTCCTGGCTGCCTTTGGAACAGCTGCTGGTGGATCAGCTCTCGTCGACGGCTCCACAATATAAACGCGTGAACCCTCAGGCATGTCGCGAGCTGGCTCCTCCGCAGATTCCATCCAGGCGGCGCCTAGAACTACCTTCGCCGCAGGCTGGGCCAGGATGACTCCTTCGGCCTCCGCCAACCTATCCACTCCAGAAGTGCTGCCGGATCCGCCGCAGATCTCGGCAGCCACAAGGTCAATCTGTGACGAAGACGATGAGGGCGTGCCAGTTACCCTCTCAGCAGCTTCCTCCGAGGGCCTGGGGCGGATGATCACGCCCCTTGAGTCTTCACGTCTCATCATCATAATCGGAGGGTGCGGCTTCTGAACCGGTGATGGCGGTCCCCATTTAGCCTTATTGGTGTTCGCCCGGGAGACCAAGAAGTTCCTTTTGAACTCATCGGGATTGAGCTGTATGGCCTTGGTTAACCATGCATATGCGGCGCTCTCCGCCGGAGACGGCGTACCAAGGTACGCCTCTGGAACCTTGCCCTAACTCCTCGCAATAGGCCATTTCTCTCCCACTTTCACAAAGAAGAACCGGTTTTTCAAGTTCTTCATAGAATCATGAATGGCCTTGTTTATTTTTATTCCCGCACGGGGGCTGAGTGAAATCCACTCCGCCCCCTGGGTCACTTTAAATACAACTTTAACACTGGACATTCTAAATTTATGGCCAAGCTTCCGGGCAAAAATACATAAGGTGCAAAGGTACCTCACCGCGTTGGCATGGAGCTGAGCGATGGGCACTCGTAAAGCCGCCACGATCGACTCCAACTCCTCCGGCAAGGGCAGACGGAGGCCGCTCCTCAGATGGGCCTCGTAGACAGTAATGTACCCCTCCGGTGGGGAAAAGGCTTTATCGTCCTCGCCCGGAACCCTCCAGGCCATCTCTTTGGGGATGTTGAACTCGACGCACAGAGCCTTGACATCATTCTCTCTCAGAACGGACGAGAAATCGGCCACGGAAGCCATGATCAGGAAAAGCTTTAGGGTTTCTTTGAAGGCACTTAGTTGAGAAACGAGAACGGAGAAGACGACGGTTTGAAGGCGTAATTGATTTCAAAATACGGAGGGGAAACTTAAGCGCCAAGCATGCAAAGGACGCCGTCAGTCCTGCCACGTGTCGCCTCCCCACTTGACCCTGCAAAAGGACGGATCTCTGGCGCATTAATGACCAATATCTCCACCGAACCAAAAGGAGACACGTGTCGTACTCTGTCAGGCAAACCGGCTAGTGGCCACGCAAGACGCTCCCAGAATTGGCCAGGACGGTCAACAATTCTGAAACTTTGAAATTGACCAGGACGGTCAACAATTCTGGTATTCCAGAATTGACCAGGACGGTCAACAATTTTCGTACTCCGAAATTGACCAGGACGGTCAACAATTCTGGTACTCCGGAATTGACCAAGATGGTCAACAGTTTCGATCAAACTCACCCTCACACCTTTCATGCGATTTCATGAGATCCTCAAAGTAAGAAAAGACATCCCATCATGAACATACTGGAGGCCAAAAATCTGACCACCAGCATGGGGGCTAGTAATAGATACACCAGTAATTGGCTGGCCCAAAGAAAGGTCAACGGAAGTCCAAGAAGGCCAGTCAACATTTTTTATGGCCCAGTCAGAAGACGGGCCCAAGAATTGGAAAGCCCATGACGGACAATGTTGGCGTTGACCGTCTTGGCGGCCAACTTGCTCGTAGACGGTCAATGCAATGTTGACCGCCCTTGCGCAGCTTGATTGGGCCTTTAGAGGCTTTGCTACAGTGATAGGCCTATTCTATTCTGGCCCACAGCCCATCAGTTGATCGCTAGCTACTCTCCCTTCGTTCACCACGAAGGCGGCCAACACGCTGACGGTCAACTCAGACGTTGACCGTCTGCGCCCTACACATTGGGCCCAAATGACGCCTTTCTACAGTAATGGGCCTGCTCCGTTTGGGCCCACCACTCATCAGGCGGCCAACCACAGCTTTCCAAGTGTCTTCCACGATCTCAATTTACACCAGAAAGGATACTAACAAGATTGGCGTCCTTCAAAAGAAGGAAAGCGCCAGATCTTCCCAATTCCTTGCCAGCCAAGGCACTCCAACGGTAATATGCTGAGGAGGAAAGAAACCTACTTGGAAAGTTGTTGACCGCCTCACAAGGAAACAATCACAATCAACATGGCAACCGGCATCTGCTCCAGAAGGCAAGCCTGCCAGCAAATCAGGAAGGCAATCGCTCCTTCCAAAGAAGGAGGATTGGCCTCTCAGCTACAAAAGAAGCCATTGAATCATTATTCAAGGCATGCTCTCGTTGATGCTTTGATTGACTCACGCTTTCTGGAACACTTCCAACGGCCTACGCATTCTGAAGGACGATTGTGTGCTTAGAGAAATCTGCCTTCTCTGCCACCCACATTCTCCAAAAAACCCTAAGGCAACAAGCGAGCCCTCACGGCCGTTTACTGCCTTCCCACCACCCAGATTCAAGAAGACCTCACGTCTCTCTTACATCTGGGTCAAACACTCAAACTCTCTCTCTCTATTTTCAGTTTCTTTCTTCTGAAGACTGTTTTACTGACTTGAGCGTCGGAGTGTTTTCGGTGGGACAACTTTCCGCCGATAACGCTGACCTCTTGTTCGTTTTAGTGGTGTGCAGGATTCGTACTCAGTGAACGGAGCCGGTTCAAACTATCCAGAAGAATCCGAATTTGTTCCAAATCGAATCCAAGTACGCATCAATAACTATATCCCATTCATATGATTATGCTTAGATATATTATGATGTTAATAGAGATGACACATGCATTAGTTTTTTTCTTGAAAAAATATTA
>JAODPA010010989.1:0-13555 GCA_025585075.1 Nepenthes mirabilis | reverse complement strand
AAGGGCTCCATGGTCATTGCCCGAGGAACTAAGGCATCTGGCCTTTATATTTTGAAAGCCTAGGCTGAAGTAGCTGAGGTGAATGCCACGAGGAGTGCAGAGTCCTCGGATCTTTGGCACAAGAGGCTCGGACACATGAGTGAGTGTGGCATGGGTCACTTGGCCAGGAAGGGTCTCATCTCTGAGATGGATGGAGACATGCCTAGGACGTGTCCTCACTGTATGGCGGGGAAATAAAGAAGAGTCTCCTTCTCCGGAGACGTAACTTCCAAGAAGTCCGAGATCTTGGAGCTTGTACACACGGACGTGTGTGGCCCTCTCCCGGAGAAGTCTTTTGGAGGTGCACAGTACTTTGTGACCTTCATAGACGATTGCTCGAGGAAGCTGTGGGTGTTCCCGCTGAAGACCAAGGACCAGGTCGCGGAAACTTTTCAACAGTTCCACGTCCTTGTTGAGCGGGAAACCGGGAGGAGACTAAAGGCAATAAGGAGCGACAACGGTGGCGAGTACATTGGACGGTTTGATGCCTACTGCAGAGCTCATGGCATCAAACATCAGAAGACTCCACCAAAGACGCCACAGTTGAACGGAGTGGCCGAGAGGATGAACCGCACCCTCATGGAAAGGGTTAGGTGCATGCTGTCTGAGGCAAGGCTGCGAGGATCTTTCTGGGCCGAGGCCTTGAGGACGGCCGCCCATGTTATTAACCGCTCGCCCAGTAAGCCTCTGCACGGGGAAGTTCCTGAGCTGATTTGGACCGGGAAAGAACCAGCATACAGTCATCTGCGGACTTTCGGCTGCAAGGCCTTTGTCCATGTTCCGAGAGATGAGAGGACCAAACTGGAGCCAAAGACACTACAATGTGTCTTTCTGGGCTATGGTGAGGAAGAATTTGGGTACAGGTTTTATGACCCAAAAACAAAGAAGCTGGTTCGCTCCCGCGACGTGGTCTTCGTTGAGGACGAGACCATAGAGGACTTTGAGAAAGATGTGAAGTCTCTTTCCAGTACCTCCCGGACGGACACAGTTGAGATTGAAACTGTCCGTCCTGTACCTCTTGTATCCGATGTCCTCGGATCAAGAGTAACTGCCAACCAGGATCAGGCGAGTACAGCGCCTCAGGATCAGGTTGAAGATGTGGTACCTCAGCAGGGTGAGGTAGCCCAAGTGAGACGGTCGTCCAGAGTGAGACGTCCGTCCGTCCGCCTTCCAGCCAGTGAGTTTGTCCTCCTCACTGATGCTGGAGAACCAGAAGATTTCGAAGAGGCCATGAGCAGTGCTGAGAAGGATAAATGGTTTGAAGTCATGGAGGAAGAAATGACTTCCCTTCATGAGAACCATACGTTTCAGCTGGCAGAATTGCCTAAGGGGAAGAAGGCTCTGAAAAATAAATGGATTTTCCAACTGAAGGCGACCAAGGACACCAGAAAGCCAAGACACAAGGCACGACTTGTGGTAAAGGGCTTTGGTCAACGGAAGGGTGTTGATTTTGATAAAATATTTGCATCGGTGGTGAAGATGTCCTCAGTCCGCCTGGTACTCGGACTGGCAGCAGCGTTGGACCTGGAAATAGAGCAGCTGGATGTTCGGACAGCTTTTTTCCATGGAGATCTGAAGGAAGAGATCTACATGGAGCAACCAGATGGCTTTGAAGTTAAAGGGAAGGAAGGACTTGTTTGCCGCTTGAAGAAGAGCTTGTATGGGTTGAAACAAGCTCCGAGATAGTGGTACCCGAAGTTTGAGTCTGTCATGGTCAAGCAAGGTTACCATATGACTTCTTCGGACCACTGTGTCTTTGTGCAGAAGTTTTCGGAAAGCGACTTTGTCATCCTTCTCCTTTATGTGGATGACATGCTGGTTGTCGGACAGAACAGTGCTCAGATCAAGGAGCTAAAGGAGCAACTGGGGCAGTCTTTCGCCATGAAAGACCTCGGACCAGCGAAACAGATTCTGGGCATCAGGATTTCTCGCGACCGAGAGGGCAGGAAGATTTGGCTGTCCCAGGAAAGCTATATTGAGAAGGCGCTCCAAAGGTTCAATATGGAAGGCTCTAAGGCTGTCAGTACCCCTTTGGCCAACCACTTCAAGCTGAGTAAACAGCAGTGTCCGTCCTCGGACACTGAGAAGGCGTGCATGAGTAAGATTCCTTACTCCTCGGTCGTTGGCAGCTTGATGTACGCGGCCGGACATTGCTCATGCGGTTGGCCTTGTGAGTAGATTTCTATCGAACCCTGGGATGGAGCATTGGTCCGCGGTTAAGTGGATTTTCAGATATCTTCGCGGGACCTCCAAGGTGGGTTTGATGTTTGAAGGGGAAGAGCCTCTACTGTCTGCATACACGGATGCAGACATGGCCGGGGACGTTGATTCTCGGAAATCAACGTCCGGATACTTGGTGAAATTTGCGGGAGGGGCGGTCTCCTGGCAGTCCAAGTTACAGAAGTGCGTCGCTCTCTCGACCACAGAAGCAGAGTTCATTGCCGTGACCGAGGCCTGCAAGGAAATGCTATGGATGAAGAGGTTCGTCCAAGAATTGGGTCTAAGGCAAGAGGCGTACGAGATCCTTTGTGATAGTCAGAGTGCCATTCACTTGTGTAAGAACTCCTCATTCCATTCTCGGTCAAAGCACATTGATGTGCGATACCATTGGGTGAGAGAGGTTTTGGATAATGGGCAGCTATCCATTAGAAAGGTCCGATCGGAAGACAATGGCTCGGACATGTTAACCAAGATTTTGCCAAAGGGAAAGTTAGAAACTTGTTGTGACATTGCTGGTCTAACTGACTTTACTCCCACTCGGTCGTGAGGGGAAGTTTTGTTGGAGTCACTCCCGAGTGGAACGTCCGCGGACTCCAGAGAAGGAATGGACGAGGACTCTTTGCGTCTCTGGGACGATGACTCTTTACATCTTTGGACGAGGACTCTTGTTTGGTAATGTCCGAGCACAGTAGACGAGGAGCCTATTGTCGTAGACGTTGACTCTGCTCTCGTGGGCCTGCAGTAGTCGTTTCTGCAGACTGTGCTGATTGGACGCCGCAGAGGGAGCAGCTTTCCAGGTGGCAGGATTGTCATCTGACACGCAGGCCTGCGGCTGCCATGACAGTCCTGCGCCACCTTCCCGCCACCCAGCCGACAGAATGGTGGTTGTAGGGTGGCTGTCATCCTGGCTGGCAATCCACGCTGGCATCCTGGACGTGTATATATATTTAGCTCTTGTGGCTCTTACTGTGTGTGTGTGCGTGGTAACTTTGTGAAGGCGTGAGCATTGAGAGAGCTGTGTGGGCAAGTTTTGTAGAGAGAGAGAAAATCCTTGTAGAGAGAGAGAGGCATACACTTGATTCTTTTTCTTTCGTTTGAAGCTTGAGTAGCTAACGATTGTAATAATCTTTTATAGTGTATTTTTCGGTGGTTTTTCCCTTGGTTAAAGGAGGGTACTTCCACGCCAAAAATCTCTTTGTGTGTTCTCGGTCTCTGTTGTTTTTCTTGCCTGTCCCAGAGCCTTTCTCTGTTGCTATCCAAGAACCTTGTCCGCTCGGTCACCATGACTTTCGCGTGTTCAGCACCAACATATATCACTCTCCAACTTTCAAAGCACTAAAAGATTAGCCAAACTAAAAGATTGAGAAAAGGCAATGAGTGATGGGCTAATAAAGGACAAGCTCCTTCCTAGATATTGTGATGGGAACTTACTCCCAACCTTTATGATTTCTGATTCTCAATAATGTTTTTTCAATCCATTGGATAAGATACCCTTCAATCTATTGTTTCTAGATGCCACTTTAAGTTTTAAGATGGCTCTTATTTATTGAGGCTCTAGCCTCCCTCTCAATAACTCCCTTGTCAATTTTTTTACCATTTTTATTTCCATGAATTATGGTCAGTTGTGACTCTTCATCATCCAATCATTGTCTTTTAAAGAGATTAAGAACCCTTATATTGGGTAATTATCATCTAAATGAGAAGTTACTTACTCCATAAGTAAACAACACGTTTACAAATGTGAGCTCAATGAGGCTTTTTTATTCATGGAATAAGATGTCATCCAATCTTTTGCTTTTGGATGCCCCATATATTAAGAGGGCTCTTCTTATAGAGGCTTTGGACCCATTGGTCTTTTTTTTTTTTTTTTTTTTTTTGTTAAAAAAAATCATTTTCTTTTCCATGAATTATGGCAAATTATAAATATTTATGAACATTATGATATTTCAATTTAAGCTGTATGAATTTATAAACAGTAAAAGTCATCAATTAGGAAATTAATAAGCAAAGAAATTCTCTAAATCAAATAATTTATAATCGAACCCAAAATGGCCTCATGAAAAGAACGGATGCACTAAATTCGTAATATTATCCAGAATGTATTTTGGTAAATTTTTGGCAGCGGTATAACTTTACTTTAGGCATGTTTAAGATATTTTGCGTGATTAGAATTAGAAAAATTAATATTATTATACACTAAATTGTCGGTGAACCCTCCAAATCCTTCTCTGTCACTTTGGAAACAACATTTTTAATGACTCAACCACCTCCACTCAAGTAATAGTTGGATCAACCCATCAGCTGCCCCACTTTTCCGTCATCAGCCGAGCCTCATTTCGAAAGTGGTGATGTGGTAATTAATCAATCATCAAGGGTATTCGGAGGAATGGGTTTAACAACTTTTCCCTCCCAATTACCTTTGCAATTCTCTACTTAATAGGCAATTAAGCACCTTCGTTTGGCACCAAGCCTCTTTGCCATTCCATTAGCAGCAGAAACCGAAAAAGAGCGAGAGAAAGAGTGAGCTCCATAACTTATTGCAGTTTGGTATGAGAGAGAGAGAGAGAGAAGAGAGAGTTTTAATTCTTACGTAGGCCTTTAATTCTCTTCCTCTCCCTTGATTCGGCCTTTGATGAGAGTTGTTGGAGGTCACTGATGCTGCTAGAAGCCTTGGTTGTTCGTTGGAGTTCTGCTAGTGGAAATCCACAGAGTCACTGCTGCGCAATAAAGTTGCTATTCTGTTGCCGTAGGAAAATTGAGACAAGTGATGCTCCTGGTTTTACATGCATTGCATCTTCTTGCAAGTATTTTTCACCCTCTTGTTCTTGTTCTACTCATTCTTACTAACGTGCATTGAAATCCAAGTAGTTTCTCATCCTATAAATGTTAATTCTTCGGCTGGAAAACAAAGCAATGTTTCTGTATTTTGAAACCAAATAGAAGAGACCATTAAACTAGTTAGTTGCTTAAATATAGTAGAAATCAGTGGGTTGTAGTAATTTAGCCTTCTGTGGATAAATTTCGTGTCCCAGCAAATGTTTGAACACTAACATTCATATACAGAAGACGATGAGCAATGCCAGAGAGAGACAAAAAAACAGTTTCCAAGTAATTTTCGAGCCAACTATTTATACATTTAATTAATCCATTCAAGTCATTTAAATTGGTGTTCTTAAACTATAAAATGTGTAGTTTAATATATATCAACGAACCTCAGTTTCAGTTTCTCAAAATTCTAGAAATAGAGTGACCAAAGTGGTCTGTGAACACTAAAATTTAATTTGTTGAGGAAGAACATAATTACGAACCATTTTCAAATCAATTGTTTACGCATTTAATCAATCTATTCATGTCCTTCAATTTAGTTTTTGTATATTATGAAATATATTGTTTAATATTATATCAACAAATCTCGGTTTTGGTTTCTCAAATTTATTGAAATTGAGTGATGAAATTAATCCGTGAACACTGAAATCTGATTTGCCGAAAAAGAAAATGATTCCATAGCATGTTCAAGCCGACTATTTATATGTCATATCAACCCTTTCTTATCTTTTAAATTGATGTTCTTCTACTATAAATTCATATTTTAATAGTATATCAACAAATCTAAATTTCAGTTTCTCTAAGTTGAAAAAATTGAGTAACAAAACTTGTTCTTTAACACTGTAATCTAGTTTGATGATAAAGGATATGATTTTGATCTATTTTTTAGCAAATTATTTATATGTTTAATCAATCTGTTCAAAACCTTTAAATTGGTTTTCTTATAAGAAGAAATACATAGTTTAATATTACATCAATGAATCTCGACTTCAATTTTTCAAAATTGTAGAAATCGAGTGACAAAAGTTATTTGTAAATACTGAAACTTGGTTTATTGAGGAAGAACATAATTCTAAACCATTTTCAAGCCAACCATCAATACGTTTAATCACTCCATTCATGTCCTTAATTGATATTTGTATACTACGAAATATGTAATTTAATATTGTATCGATGAATTACGATTATGATTTATTTCGATTTTTCGAAATTGTTGAAATCAAGTAATGAAAGTGATTTATGAACAATGAAATCTTGTTGCTGAGAAAGAACATGATTTCAAATTGTTTTCTGATTAACCATTTATATATCTAATCAGTTCATTCATGCCTTTGAAAATAGTTTTCTTATACTAAAAAATGCATAGTATAATGTTGTATTGACAATGCTCGGTTTTGATTTCTTGATATTGTAGAAATCGAGTGATAGATGTGGTTAAAGACTATTGAAATCTCGTTGTTCATAGAGGAACTGTGGTTTTAGGCCAAATTTGGCCACTTAGGCACATGGTTAATATGAAATGCATATATTAAAACTACTTTACTAAAAGTTATGTTTGATTACATAAGATGGCAGAATTCAAGAAACGACAAGGAGATGATAATTACAAAAATTTGTCTTCGTTCATACTTGCTTAAGTTGTTGAGAATTTTTGATTAATCATCTATATATTAAACTCATATGTTCAGGTCTATTTAATTGTCGCTCTTAAACTGTAATATGCATAGGTTAATATTGCATTAATGAAACAGAATTTTGATTCGGGTATCATTAATGGATGAACAGGCAATTTTGGCTGTCTAGCACCTATATGAAACTATTTTTGTTGTTGCCCTTATTTCCACCGTATCGAGTGTCGGGTTAGATTTGGATAGTTGTAACATTTCTGGAGATATTTGGTGATGATAGGGTGTATAATTTTTTTATATATTTATGACTTTATAAACAATATTAACAAATTAATAAATTCAATGATGAATAATTAGTGTCACGAGGCATGGTGCAAGCAAGCGCTCGAATGTCAGAGAATCCAAATAAGTTTCAGTCTAATTTTAAACTTAGTATCTAGGTGGAATCATCGCAAAGGAATATCTAGGTTAGTTTTAAACTAAGCCATGTGGCTTAATGGGACGAAGTGGGCCAGTAATATGCTAGTAATCAGATACTTAGCGAATTCGTGGATCTTTCTCATTTCTTCTTGATGATAACTTTCTTTGAATTAGTTTTGACGCATGAGTATAGTTTTTATCAGTATCGAACAAAACTTTATCATTACATATTGTAGAGTTTCTTTACATTATACTAGATTACATAAGTATGTTATTAGTTTCTTATAGTAAGGTAAAGGAGGTTATTTAAAACACTACATACACAAGTAATAAGTGATGCATGCGGGTGGGGTATATTATGGTGGTGATATAATATATTATTTAGTGTAGAAATATACTTATAACTAGATTACTATTGTATAGTATGATATCAAAGATATTATTACGAGGGAACAAGGTTCGACATGTTGGAACGATTACCATACCCTTTGTGGGTAGAGAAAATTTAAGTATTGATATTTCTCTACCCTTTGTGGGCGGGGGGGAATTGGGCGTGATTATTCTCATACCCCTTATAGATGAAGTAAACACATACCAAAGAGATGTCTGTACTTTGTACAATAAAAACTTAATAGACTATACATTTGGCTATATTTCAAGCTTATGAATATCGATAATCTTATGATACACACAAAACTAACAAGGACCGGCATTGATAGGTATTGATACCCATGGCCCAGTTGGAAGGCTCATTTTTGTGAACTGGGCCCTTGTGCCAAGGAGGCCTAGGAGGCTAATTTGGCCTAAGAGAAATAGTGATCAAAGACTCTGTTAAGGCCCGAGGACTCAAGATGACCGAGAACTTTGCTTAACCTGCAAAGTCTGCAAGCCAAAGTTGGTAGCTGACTCTATCAACTGCAAAAAGGGATGAAAGCGACATCTCTGGGAAGATGGCAGCTTTTGCAGAGTACGCACGTCCTAAGAAGAGCAGTTGACTTTCTGAATTAGTAAGTTTTACAGAGCAATAAGATGGGTTTTATAGAGTTGATGGCAGGCTTTCTTACACACGCAAGCCCCTTGCAGAATAGGTGGCGGCCGACCAGTATATATATGCAGAACGATCATTAAAAAGAGGCATGAAAGGTGAGGCAACAAATAATAAAAATAGGGAGAACATAAGAAGACGTTCTGCTCTCAAACTCTACTCTTACGCTCTTCTATAATTTGAGTCCTTTGTAGTAAAAAACTTCCATAGTGAAATCGTTTACGGACCAAGTATCCCGTGATTTTTTTCTTTCATTCAAGAGAAGGTTTTCAATGTAAAATATTACGTGTCACTGCTACTCTCTCTCTCTCTAAACTTCTCTAGCTCTCCAAGATGCTTCCAAAAAGCTCGAGTCTCCACAAAAACTTAGCTTCACACCTGCACCCTCAAATCACTCCCTCAAAAGAGGACATTTCTTTTCTTTTTTGTGTTGCATGGGATTCGATTCGATTATACAGAGAACGGGTCTGAGGACTCATTTGAATCCTCGTCCTTACAACGATCAGGATCTGAGGATGTAACATTGGCGCTATCTGTGGGAACCGACAAAAAGTCTGGTTAACACATTTTCAATAATTGAAACATAGTGAACACGCGAGCATAAGCTAGTACCTCGGTCAGAGATGCTGCTTCATGTGGTAATGGCCCTCCTACAAGCAATAGGATGGACGATTATCCTGATCCATATGTACGAGCACTGGCGACGAGGATGGATGACATCTCCAGAGCCATTCAAACCGTTTGTTCAAAATTGGATAAGCAATCGAAGGGAGCGCCATCCAAGGCCTCTCAGACCGCCGCATCGAAGAAGAAGGGTAAGGGAAAGAAGCACCCCTCGAAGAAAGCTAGTCAGCGTGAAGACCCTGGGACACAAGTTGCCTCGAGTAATAAAATCCCACCGTGATTTGAAGGTCACTTGTGTCCTAGAATTTCGGAGGAAAGCCTAGAGAGGCGAAATCCTCAATATTCACGTGACAATCAAGAACCCGCCTTTCAAGAAGGGCCCCCTCGTGACAAATTCCCACCAAAGGGTAGGAGTCATCTAGAACTGCAAACTGCACAGAACCCCCGCGAGTTAAGGAACTATCTTAATGAGAAAAAGATGATGGATCCCCTCTAAGTGGATGAGAAGTTTGAAAAAATTTGGCAGTGAGTTTTCGAAGAAGGTGCTGGAGGGGGAGCTACTGACCTACACAGATCACCATTTACAATGGAGATCAGGACGAGGCCACTCCCCCCAAAATTCAAAATGCCAAATCTTGATGTCTATGATGGGAGTTCTGATCTTATGGATCATTTGGATCGCTTTTCAGAGCATTTGAGCCTCCAGGGATTAGACGAAACAACAATGTGTCAATGCTTTCCCTTGACGCTTAAAGGTGATACTAGGAAATCATTTTACGGATTGCCAACAAACTCAATTCAATCATTCGGTGAGATAGCAGATAATTTTCTCTCCAACTTTGCTTCCAGCAGAAGGATGGAGAAGCAGCCATGGCACCTTATTCGTCTAAAGCAGGGATCTAGGGAGCGTTTAAGAGGATTTCTGTCTCAATTTATTACAGAAACTAGGCAAATTCCGAAGCTGACGAACGGGGTAAAGCTCAACACTTTTTTATCTGCATTGGAATGAGGTAGTTTCTTCAAACACCTCATCCACAAGGGGCCCCAAACCTTTGGAGAGGCTGAGGCAATAGCTCCAGCCTATATAGTGGCCGAAGAAGCTAATGAAGTAAAGAAGTCTGACCAAGAAGAGAATTCCCACCCAAGCGCAGTGGAGGGAAAGAGAAAGAATCGAGACCATCAAGTCTTCCAAGGGCTGAGAAAGAAGCAAAAGTCCGAGCAGGTCGTTCGAAGGGAGTCCAGGCCTATGAACTTGACTCGCTTGAATGATTCACATACCAACATTTTGATACAAATTCAAGATGAAAAATTTTTAAAGTGGCCAAAAGCATTAAAGAACTAAGATGGAGGCGATTAGTCAAAGTATTGCCACTACTATCGCTGTGAAAGTCACAGTACTTAAGACTGCTAGACGCTGAAAAAGGAAATCGAGGAACTGATCAAAATAGGCCGCCTTAATTGCTTCTTACAAAGACTCAGACAGGCTTTCGGAATAGCAGGTGATGGTAAGGTTGACCAACCGAGGAGTAGAGTGATTGCGGGAGTAGTGAACATAATATTTACTCGCCAGGCAGAAGACGACACTAGGAACAATTCTGTAATTACCACAGCCAACAAGAGGCTAAGGGTACAAACTAAGGGAGAGGTCATTAGTTTTAGTAACGAAGATAAGGCTTATGTAATTTTTCTACATTCTGACTCATTGGTTGTAATAGTACTCATTTCTGATGGAACTCTGGACTATCAGATGAAATTAGTATTTATTAATAATAAAAGTTTAAAAAAATTACTTCATCTTGATGCCTATTTCAAATTGGGACTTACAAGAAGTCAGATGAAGGCAACCGATGGACTCCTCTATGGACTGAACAATGAGTCAGTGCCACTTCAGGGGGTTATCCAAATCGAAGTCACTTTAAGGACTTATCTGAGGATTGCATCTAAGACTCTCTCATTCTTAGTAGTAGACTTTTCATCGATCTATAATGCTATCCTCGAACGTCCTTATTTGACTGCCTTTGTCACGACCCAAGAAAATAATATACACAGGTAAAAAAAAATCGATAATAATATTTTCATTAACCATAAAACCCAACCTGGGCTTGGCAATCCATACATATACATGACCTAACATAATAAAACTTGCACAAAATCTCATCAAAAAAAAATCCAGAAAATATAATACACGATCTGCGATCCAAACATCACAATGGGGTATTTAACATTATAACAACTCATCAATATAACACAACAACTCCAATATATCCCATACATGGATCAAGGCCCTCATCCGACCGAAGACACAATATAATATACTCCCAAGATCAGAAATATAATCAATATATACATCTCTACTCACCAATAGAGATCTGCCGCATCAATTCACATCCAAACTTTATAAGCGTATCCAAACCACTTGTTTGAAGGGATCAAATATGAAAGCGTGAGCCTAGAACTCAGCAAGTATCATATATATATATATAATATATGATATTTTATATCGGAGCCGAGTACACTCCAAACGCCACTCCGAAATTTCGATCATTCCTTAAAATTTTATAATATTTTAATTTATTTTCTCCACGTTTAAAATACCCAAAATCAAAACAAATATTAAAATAATTCAAATAGAGATTCGGAGTATTATATTCTCCCCTCCTTATAAAAATTTCATCCTCAAAATTTACACACATCAATCCTTAAACAGATAAGAACAATTCTTCCAAATTAACTATCACGGACCGAGTTATTTTTCTTAAATAACCCTCCGTCAATAACACATCATTAATGCCCATAATTAGATTTATACATTTCTACAGAAAATTGAGCAAAGTTTCCTCTGTAATTGGACGAAAAATCAAAATACAACCTGTTCAAATAGGTTCTGCAAAAGCACACATCTATCAAAAGGCTTAACATCAAGCCTACAACACACCACACAGGATCACACACTGTCATATCATCCATGGCTCCAATACAGTACCTCTAACTACTATACTGGATCTAGAAAGATATCATCTACCATGAAACAAAATTCATAACATCAATACAGACGCGGAAGCATACTATCATCATAAACTGCGGAAGCATAACAAATCCATAAAACAACAACAATGAGCCACGCTCAACTCTGAGCGGCCGTCTACAATCCGATACAACACTGAATCCAAATCCTTCGCGCACTCGACGTTCAGCCAGTCCCTTCACAATGCTTCTCCTTGCTCTAACTAATCAGGTGCTAACTTAATACTCTCACCTGGGAGGAGAAAACAGCAAAAGTGAGCGTACAGCTCAGCAAGTATAATCATACGTCACTATCAACCATGAAGAAGCATGAACATGATAATGAAAAGGTGCAAAAAGCATTTGAAATACAATGAGACTTCAGAGGAAAGGAACATTTATAAGTATCAATTTGCCATTTATCATGTCTTAGAACATTTAATTGCAATTTGAACATGTTTTATTGCATTTATCAATTTACTTTAGTCTTTGCGGATCAGGGCCAATAGGTCGTACTAGCAACGATGCGAGAGAACGAAGAAAGGATCATGATACTCCACATGATCTAAGGTCGTGAGGGATTATCTTTTACGACCCATCCGGGGGGTCGTGCACATCGTGCCGTATATCGCCCCATTCCCCCGGGGTACTAGGGCAGTCCTCGTTCTTCCACAATAGTATCATAAGGCATGACACGGACATCACCCGCTCACATAAGCGACCAGAATATGTGATCAAAGTATTCCTCGGGTTCCCACCGAGATGGACGTGTCAAGCCAGAGAATACTATCCATCTAAAAGTCTATAGTCCTAATTTCATGATTCTATTTCCATATTCATTTGAGGGAAAGTCCACCATATCCAATTTACCATATCTCCCGCCATTTGGGAGGTTCCATCATTCACATATCATATTGTGGACTTCCCTCCGATTACTTGCTCAGTTCTTACTTTTCTTTGGATCTTAAGTTTTTTAAGCGATTCAACAATACATATAATTATCAAGGTTCATGAGAGATCGGAGTTGCTTACCATCGATGAGCCAATCACATTGGGGTCCTCCGGAGCCCATTTCTGAATCTTACAATTTCAAATGCACATTAGTCATAACTTTCATAACAATGGAATGAGGGTAAAACATGCACATTTTCCATTTATTTCATATGAACAGTAACAGGGATCGTTTAATGCATCCGGACGCCCCAAACGGGTAGATTCTTGTCCAATCGGATGTCTGGTCGATATACATACATCATTAGGACATGGTGATTCATATCTTGAGATCAATTTAAGATAATATAATTTGTTCACCTCGGGTGAACAGTGTCAGGAAGTATTTAGAGGTCTCGGACGCCGTGAACGGGTCAATTCTTGAGAATTCAGATGCCCGGCCGATATGTATACATATTTGGGACGTGGTGATTCATATTTTGATGTCAAATTAACATAATTTGAGGGGAAAAACAGTGAACCCGAATCCGGGCGTGGGTTAGGGTTTGGTGGTACCAAACCGATCGATTAAGAGCTTGTTTCGGTCAATAAATTATGGATTCCTTGATCTTAAAGCATGGGTTACCAATTTCTCACAATTTGGGTGGGTATCGAGACAATAATACACGATGAAGAACGAATAAAAATCATAAGAGGGCAAATAGTGAGTATGAGAACACTTGCCTCGACGTGCTCTACATTTTCTCCAACTAGCTCGAGCTCGAAATCGGACCCGAAGGCCTCCATTTTCCCCTTTTCT
>JAODPA010010978.1:0-13557 GCA_025585075.1 Nepenthes mirabilis | reverse complement strand
ATATATATATATAATTTTATTTTGTGAATTGAAAAAGGGTCGAAACGAATTAAAATTAAGGATTCCCTAGTCTATTTCATTTGTTATTAGTGACTCATCCCGATCCTCGACCCTATTTTAGATGTATACAAGCCAATCTCTATCTATTTATTCCTACTTTGATGAGAGCAACTATACTTATTGGAAGTTACATATGAGAGCTTTCCTCAAATCCATGGATGAGCTGGTATTGGACACCACATAGTCTGGGTGGACTCCACCTAGGAGCACTTTGAGCAATGAAGGACAAAAGAACTCGATGCCTATAGTTGAAATAGTAAGGGGTTGTATGGTATCTTTATGGTCGTATCCCTCGAAGAATTTAAACACATTTACATGTGCAAGACATCTAAAGATGTACGAAACATTCTTGAAACTATACATGAAGGTACTAAATTAGTGAAAAACTTAAAATTGTAGATACTCACTACTAGATTTGAGGAAATTAGAATAAAATAGAACAAAATTTTTGATAAATTTTATGCTAAATTAAACGATATAGTAAACTCAACATTTAACTTAGGAGAAAGGACACCTGAGAATAGGATTGTTTAAAAAGTCCTGAGATCACTTCTTGAGTGATTTCGACTCAAAGTCACAATTATTGAAGAAAGTACAAATATTGACAAATTAAAAGTTGAAGAACTTGTTGGATGTCTACAAAGATATAAACACACATTCCCATAGTCAAAAAAGAACAAATTCATTACCCTTACATCTGTTAAGGAAGAGAGACTATAACTCTAATAAGGAGTCAGTTAGCAATGAGAATTTTACTTTATTTGTTAAAAATTTTAAAACATTCTTTCAAAATAAAGTAATAAATGAACTTCTAAAGGAAATGATATCATACATAAGCCCATAAAGAAAGATAAAAAGGATAATAAAGACATAAAATCAAAAAACATTAGAGTACAATGCCATGAATGTCAATGTTTTTGACATATTGATCTAAATTCCAAAATTTTAAATACTAACAAAGTCTAGCTACAAAAACTAATGCTACCTTGAACGATGATGAAGATAAAGGTAATGAAAGATGCACTGAAGAAGGCTGAGCCAATTATATTGCATTTATGATCTTTGTGTAGAAATGATAAGAATTTAGAAGAGAGTTTGGATTAAATTGATGACTCGAAGAATAAGTTAGACACTCAATTTTATGACATTTAGGACCTACATGATAAACTATTTATGAAATGTCTAAAGATCAAGAAAACTAATGCATCCCAAAAACATAAATTGGCAAAAACAGAAAAAAAAAGGTGCTCTTATAATCGAATTAGATACAAAAATTCAAGAACCTGAGAAATTAAACAACTCTTTTACTGAAAAAAATTAAGACCATTAAATCGGATCTTTAAAATACTCAAAATGATCTAAAAAAATTTACGAGTTGATCAAAGAAACTAGATCATATCCTTGGTCTAGGAAAAGTCGGCAGGAACAAAATAGGGTTGGGATATTCTGCTAATATTTTAAATGTCAATTTTAACTCAAAAACCATTTTTGTCCCAGCCACTTCCATTCCAAGATGAAGTATCTGGTCATTTGCCCCCATCAATCAAAGATCAAAAGGATTTGCAAAGATAAATGCTGATGCATAAAATATTCCATCCTCAAATTGTAGAAGAAACCTTGGATTTAATCAAACTAAAAAGTAAGGTAATAAATCTTACATCACAACTATGTCATGACATGCCATGGCTGTGAAATTATTAGAGGTATTCATCTCCATTGTTCACTAACAAATTTTTGGAACAATTTTAATCAAAGTATAAAGATGGAGACACTTGTCAATCATGTCAAATTACTGAATGATCAAGTGGTGAGTTAATGCAAAATAATTAAATTTGTAAAGAAAATATGAATCAAGAAGAGTGATCTCACATATCAAAGAGCGACATTGTCCTTGTAATAATTCATGATATATGCATTATACAAAATTAATTTATTTCAAAAAAAAAAAATAGAGTACTATTCATTGCACTTGAGTGGTCTACCTCTTTACTCATGCATGCCTAACGCGCGCTCAAACGCTGCTGCGCTATCTCCTTTATATTCTAGCTCTATTCATGCGTCCTATCTCTTTTTCTCACCACACTTTGGCTGTCTCTCATCCTTCTCTCTTCTCTCCTTCCT
This sequence comes from Nepenthes mirabilis, assembly GCA_025585075.1. Taxonomy (NCBI): domain Eukaryota; kingdom Viridiplantae; phylum Streptophyta; class Magnoliopsida; order Caryophyllales; family Nepenthaceae; genus Nepenthes; species Nepenthes mirabilis. Next base: position 11,376 of record JAODPA010010978.1, on the reverse strand, counting down.
TCTCTACTTTGAAACCTCCGAATCTTCCAAATATACTCTTCTCCTTTCAAAATCATGGGCACATACAAGGTAAATATCTCCTTTTTTCCTTTGTTCTTAAGCTTTCTTTCTCCATTAATGGCAATTTTTCACCCTTGTCCTTGAACATCCTTTTTTTCTTCCCTTATTTTGCTAGATTTCTTCATGTTATGCACATATTTAGTCCTGATTTATAGTTAACCATGTCAAAATTGTGTAGATCTAGCCTTGCCTCGTATTTGGTGATGGGTGTCCTAATGTGGAACGCCCCTACGTTTTTGGGTTACCACCTCCCCATCTACTACTTGTGTCGATTTGTCATGCTTTAACCCCACTCTTGACCCATGTTGGCAAGGGGATTGTGGACTTCGGGCGTTTTGGTGTGGAACCCATACACGTTTCTGCTTTCCTTGTTGTCCGATCTACGCCTCTTGTGTATGGATTTGTCCTGACTTCCTACCTCTCTTGACCCATGATGTTGGGGTCTATGTGTTCATTATTTACTGACTCTATCTTCGATTTATGTACCTCATTGTCTCTTTCTATCTCCTCTATACAGATGTTGGCTCCTTCGATGTCCTTCTCAAAAAAGGCAACTACTAAGCCTTCCTAGGCTAGCGGGCCCTCAACACTCAACTAATTTTTCAATCCTTCTGCTAAGGACTTCTTCAAGAAATGTGTGTCCCATAGGCAACTTATCCTCAAGTGGGAAGTTGATCTTGCAACCCATGGTCCCTCCATTTCCTCCCTATTTATTAACCGGCATTGAGAGCTGGTTCTAACGAATCTCATTCCCCTCGCTCAACTCTTGATTCAAGAGTTTTATGCAAACCTATATGACCTAGACCTCTCGTCAACCTCCTTCACTACCTAGTTGTGGGGAAGTGCCTTCTAAATTATCCCGGATGTGCTCTCCTGTACTATAGGTATTCCATATATTCCCCATCTAGACTACCCATACAATTATCATACCATGCCGCATTATGATGAGATAGCCTCATTCCTCCATGGCTCTCCCATGATGTGGCATGGCAAATCTTTTAAAACTAAACATCTTACCTCTCAAAGGATGGTGGTGTGTAGGATTATGTTGACCAATATTTTTTCAATCACACACTTCACCTCCATTCCTCTTGACAAAACCCTATTCCTCTATACTCTTTTGAGTAGACAACTAATTGATCTCTCATCCCATCTCTGTTTCCACATTATATCCATTTTTGTGTCCAAGAATGATGACAAAATTCCCCATAGTTGTCTCATCTAACACCTAATTATGGGTTTAGACGTCCTATTCTCAGACTTTCCATGTGTATAGCTTGGCCAACCCATTACTCACACAACCTTTGAACAAAGCCAAGCCCACACTCATCGACTCTCCCCAACTCATGAAGACCCTCTAGATGATCCTTTCCAGAGGACCCCTCATGTTTGGCAAATGTTGGCCCGTCTCATCATCTATTGCCCTCTACTTCTTTCTCCTTGTTACTCAAGGGATAGCTCTCTCAGATTTCCAATCAACTCGCGTGACTGCCTACGTCTCAAGAGTAGTTGTCTTCTTCTCAAGTGTGGTTAGAGTCGCATATGCTCTAGGACTTTTGGTACCTTGACGCCCAGCTCATTACCCAGGAGACTTATATGCTAGAATAGTCTGCCCATCTGGTTGCCGAGTTGTCCTCTCGACGTGCGCATGGTCAATTTGACTCTAAGTGAAATCCTCCCTTTCGTTATTCGTGACAAAAAGGGGGGAGTACATTGCAAGGGGGAGGTTATCTTTATGGGGAGTCTCTCCTTTAGGAGGAGGCTAGTTATCCATAAGGGGGAGATTTATCATGTTTATCACGTAAGGGGAGATTGGTCATATCTTAGGGGGAGTATGACATATCGGTTTTTAAATATCATACCTACGGGTAATTAAATGAATATAATCAAGATTTGGCTTAATCCATGTGAAAAACTAGGTTTCAAAAGCAGTGGGAGGTCTCGGTTGGGGCACTTGTCGGGTGCTTCAGGCGACACCGCGAGCGCCCAAAGAGGTAGCGTAGCACTCGCCAGGGGTTCCAAAGCCCAGGGCAGTTGCTGATCTACAAGAAGCTGCGCCCACTGGGCGCCGGCTGGCACTTGAGCACTGGCCCGCAATATAAGAGCTCAACAACACTTTTACGCATCATTCACACGAGTGAAAGGGAGAGAGAGGAGAGAGGAAGCATGAAGAGGAAGAGAGAGAAGGAGAAATCTAAGGTATCCGAGTTCGATTCTAAGCTCGAGCTAGTTAGAAAAGTGATAGATCAGGTTTAGGCAAGTGCGCTTATACCATTTTCTTTCTCTTGTTGTAATCTTCGTTCATATCTCTTGGATATTTTCGTTCCGGTACCCACCCAAAACTTGTATTTGGCAGAACCCATGACCTCTGTATGATTTATTTGTTGATTGATATCTAATTTCTCACATTTTGCGCGTTTTCAACTTCGGTGAAACCCAAATCCATGCCCGGACCCCATTTGACTGATTATTTTGAGTCTTAAACATGATTTGGCTTGAGATAATGAAAACACATATCTTGGATGTAGATATTTACTGGTTAGGTGTCCGGTTTTTCATGTTTTGTTCGATTTTGCACATACGGGACCCCAACACTCGCGCAACACTATTCACCGAGATATTTTGGTATTTTTGCACAATTCCTTTTTGTTTAATAGACATTTAAATTTTGTATAATTGTATATGCTCAATTGTTATTTCAAAAAATATTATTATTAACATTTGTGAATGTTTATTTCATCCGGAGCCCTAAAGTCATGTTTGGCTCGATGAGGCAAGGAATTTCTGATTCTTCCAAGAATTATGTTAAATTATGCATAAATTTGAAGTCATGTGAAGAGTTAAACCATGAGAAATGATTATCTGTATCCGTATATATAAATGTTGCAAGATATGCAAGGTTTTGAAGGAATTCTACAATTTGTTATGATTGATGACCCGTTCTTTAGGAAGTGAGAACTCTATATAAGAATCTGGTAGACCTTCTCTTAAGAATAAGTAATTCTAAAACTTGGATCGTCAATTTGTATTTCAGATGGTAGTATTCCTTGGCATGCCTAAGGATATTATAGTAGTAGATCAAGGAATACTCCTAGGCCACGGGTGATGCTCTGGTGGCATATCTATTATCTAGCTTTGCATACCGGCAAAAGGTATACCATCCACCATGGGATGTTAAAGTTGCGTGGGTAGTATATCTCTTATCTAGCCTCATATATCGGCAAAAGGTATACCGTCCGTCACGGGACGTTAAAGTTACATGGGTAGTATATCGTTATCGAGCCTTGTATACCAGTGAAAGGTATACCGTTCGTCATGGGACATTAAAGTTACCTGGATAGTATATCCATTATCTAGCCTCGTATATCAGTGAAAGGTATACTCTCTGCCACGGGACATTAAAGTTGCGTGGATAGTATATCTATTATCGGGCCTCATATACTAGCAAAAGGTATACCGTTTGCCATTGGATGTTAAAATGACGTGGATAGTATATCTATTATCTAGCCTTGTATATTGACGAAAGATATACCGTCCTCTACGGGATGTTAAAGTTATGTGAGTAGTATATCTGTTATTTGGCCTCGTATACCGGCGAAAGGTATACCGTATGCCACAGGATGTTAAAGTTATGTGACTAGTATATATGTTATCTAGCCTCATATACCGACGAAAGGTATACCGTCTATCATGGGTCATTAAAGTTGCGTGGTCAGTGTATCTATTATCTGGCCTCCTATACCGAGGAAAGGATACCATTCGCCATGAGATGTTAAAGTTGCGTGCGTAGTATATCTGTTATCTGGTCTCCTATGACGGAATGAATTTTTTTTTTATTCCGTCATTCATAACATAATTGAAAACCTAACTAAACCAATTGGGTGCAACACAGGATCACAGATGCCATCTAGGACCCACATACTTTTAACCATAATAAGTATAGCGGAAGTTGTTCAAACGCTTGTGGAAGCATCCATATTCATTCCAAGATATTTATTTCCGAGTACATAGCCAAAAATGTTTAACTATAGAAGTCCATCATCAAAATAAGCTTCCGAGATCTTTAATAATCATTTAGACAAGCTCTAATCACTCCAACTTGTCAGGCACAAGCTCTAAAGCTTCATCTGTAGGGGAAAAAATCTAAAACAGTGAGCCGAGGCCCAGCAAGGTACATGCAAATGAATTGTAAAACGGTTATGCCAAAACGATCATATAACCATGCAGAACCAAAATATTTAATCAAAACATCATCCGAAAAAATAGTAAAGACATACTATAATGATATTAAATCTCATACTTCATAAATTGTTACACTATAGACTGTAAAACAATAACTATAGACTTTACTGATGCATGGTAAAACTGAAAACAATACTCTATACTGTTTACTGTCATCTTTTCACTGTATATGATTAATTATCATCTTTTCACTGTATACGATTCATTATCATCTTTTCACTGTATACGATTCATTATTATCATTTTACTGTGATATAGCATATTGGTAAAACAGTAAACGGTACTTCACATTATTTTCCTCCCTATACAAGCCCCGAGGACGACTATCATCCCCTCCTTGTACAAAGCCCCGAGGACGGCTATAATCCCCTCATTGTACCAAGCCCCGAGGACAGCTATCATTCCCTTCGTGTACCAAGCCCCGAGGACGGTTATCATTCCCTCCTTGTACCAAACCCCGAGGACGGCTATCATTCCCTCCGTGTACCAAGCCCCGTGGACGGCTATCATTCCCTCCGTGTACCAAGCCCTGAGGACGGCTATCATTCCCTCCGTGTACCAAGCCCCGAGGATGGCTATCATCTCATTCGTGTACCAAGCCCCAAGGACAGCTATCATCCCCTCCTTGTACCAAGCCCTGAGGACGGCTATCATCCCCTCCTTGTACCAAGCCCCGAGGACGGCTATCATTCCCTCCTGTACCAAGCCCCGAGGATGGCTATCATTCCCTTCGTGTACCAAGCCCTGAGGACGGCTATCATTCATTTTTAATAGTAAGTTTCCTGGGACTCGGTTCTTAGTTCTTATCGTTGGCCATCTATCATAGTTCAAAAGTCGGAAGTCATAGAGTTCCACTTGCTGTCCCTTTTACATGCATTTTTTTCTTATTCTTATAGCCTTTGTTTTTAACTTTAAACAATTGAAATCCGTATAACCATATTCCTTTAACATCTTAAAACCGGAGTTCTTTTCCATTTTAAAAACCGGAGTGCATTTCCTTCCAAAAACCGGAGTGCAATTCCTTCTTAAAACCGGGTGACATTCCTTTAAAACCGGAGTTCGTTTTCCTCTTAAAGCCGGAGTTCTTTCTTTCATAAAGGCTGGAGTGTATAAACTCAAAAGCCGGAGTGCTTTTTCTCAAAAAGCAGGATTTCTTAAAAAGCCAGAGTTTAAGAAAAGCCGAAGTTCTTTTTCTTCAAAATGCCGGACTTCAAAAAGCTTGGATGGAGTACTTTTAAAAAGGGCGAAGCTATTTTTGGACGGGCGTCTTTTCGGACGGAGTGCTTTTCACTAACAGGACGGAGTGCTTTTCATTAATAGGACGGAGTGCTTTTCACTAACAGGACGGAGTGCTTTTTCATTAACAGGACGGAGTGCTTTTCATTAGCAGGACAGACTATGTTTCACTAACAGGACGGAGTGCTTTTTACTCAAGGGACGAAGTGCTTTTCATTAACAGGATGGAGTGCTTTTTTATTAACAGGACGGAGTGCTTTTCACTAACGGGACGGAGTGCTTTCTACTCAAGGGGACGGAGTTCATTAAAAGCCAGAGTTCATTTCACGTTAAGGCCGGAGCTCATCCTCTTATACAAAGCCGGAGCTCATTTTCATATTAAGGCCGGAGTTCTTTTTGGACAGAGTGTCTTTCGGGCGGCGTGCAATTGCGAATGCCGAGTTCATTTAATATGTAGGAAACCGAGCTCATTTTACATATAGAGAATCGAGTTTAATTTTCATGTGGCCAAATTGATTTTACAATGTAGAAAGTGGATATCCAATGCAGAATGCAGGAAATTTAAAACAAAGTACACGTGCAGTAATGCATGAACTTCAAAACAGAGTACACTTACAATATTCTTAAAACATGAACTTAAAAACGGCGTCTGAGGTACACATGCAACATTCTTAAAGCATGAATTTAAAAGCAGCATCCAAAGTAACTTGCCTGACGGGCTGACTAAAAATTCTTCCCTCCTTGCCTGACAGTCAGTTTTTACCGTCTTGGAGCTCTCTCCTTCACTCCCTTCTTTCGGCTTATATTTTTGCCCCCGCTTCAACACTCGTTGCCAGTATTTATAGAGGAGGGGTTAGGTGGAGTAAGTGGGGCAGGTAACTTACTTCCGTACTTCTCTTCAGAGGGTAGGTGGAGTAACTAGATTAGTTTGCCTACTCCATTCGATCGCCGCCTAGTTGAATTCTAACTAAATCCTAAAGTCTTAATTTATTCCGGCCAACTGCTCCTTATTTATTGCCAATGCTGTTGGTTGACTCTTCAATTATGGTCAACTTCTTATTATTCACTCCGTCCATCACCTTTTCATCAACTTCGAATTTTATTCTCCTTGCACCCATAATTCTACTCCGGCTTTACACCAGGCCGGACTTGATTTTAACTTAAGTGAAAGGCCGAACTGCTTTTACACTAAGGGAGGACGGACTTCTTTTACGCTAAGAGAAGACAGACTTCTTTTTCCTCACACAAAGGCCACTCCGGTCGTCAGGCCACTTCGGCCTCACTTCACACAATGTACTCCAGCCTTAATGCTCTAAGGCCGGTTTGGAACTTCTTATTATATTTTTTGGTCAACTAACCTTTAGTTTTTCCTTGATCCTTTGATTATTTTGACTCGATGACTGGGACTTTCTATGCTTCAGAAGCTGGGTCGTTACATCTCCTATATAAGCAAAAGGTATACTGTCTGCTATGGAACGTTAAAGTTGTGATATTGAGGGTAGCGCCTTAGAATGTGTGGATACATACACACTCCATTCCTCGATCGTCTACTCCGTCAATTGATGAGGCCCACTAGCTTTGATCCAAAAAAAAAATGAAGATTTCTATATATATTAGAACCTAAAGAAATAAGAAAGTAAAACGAGAAAAAAAATGTATTTTCAAAATGCATCTGATCATGTTCATATTTATGCATTATGTATTATGCACCTATTCCCTTCCTTTTGATTTATTTAAGTACATTGCTTATGTCTTTATTAATTGTGCCTTGCTAAGTATTTGGCTTACTCTTTAGTATTTGCTTGCCTCTAGATGAGTACGAGCTTATACCTAATAAGGCGGGATAGAAGATTAGAAGTCGGCTAGGCATGAAGACTTGAAGGATGATCTTGTGGACTTAGCTTTGTGGATTTGTACCTTATAGAGTCTTTTGTATTATTTCTTTTTGATGGTCGTGTATATTGATGTACGCATATGATGATGATGTTATATATGTAGTCTAGCTTCTGCTGTATTTGATGAATGTTGATGCTTCCGTATGTTTTTATGGTTTATTTAGGTACCTAGTGGCATATTATCTAAGCCAACGTCATAATTTAAATTATGATGTCGATGTCACATGTTTTGTTGTGGCTTGTAGATCCTATGTTGTGATGATGTGGATTATGTTTGTTGTGTAGGATATTTTACAGGTTTTGTATTTGTTTAGTGGCTATTTTTCTGTCCAAACTTTGTCAAATTTCAGTTAAAAAAATATAGTCCGTCTTAATTGGTATCAGGGAAAAAGATACCTGAGGTTTGATCTGAGTCTTATACGGAAGCTTAGGATAGAGTAAGATAGATCGAATAAGTAGATGAAGGCGTAGAATGATTAAGATAGATCGGGTAGTTCTAGTTGTCCTAATTTGTATGACTTTAGCTAGAACTAAGTTGAAAATTAGTGGATAAGTTGGGTTCTCTAGCTTACACTGTTCTAATTAGTGTCTAAATTATGAACTAGCCCATATTATTTTTATTTCGAAAAGAATGATAGTAGTTGATCATTCCGCCCAAACAAAGGTCGACATGTGGAGGAGGTCAACCATGTGATAGAGAGGCCGAGTATCTGAATTTGATGATTGGGAAGGCGAGATTTGAAAGTCCTGGAGAAGGGATGTTGAAGAAGGAATCCTTGAGGATTAACTTGGATTGATCTTGATTCGAGAACTAGGTTTGGGGATGCTTGAATTGCATGGAAAGTGGGTTGGATAAGGTGGAATTGATAACTCGAGGTCTAGATGACCTAGAATAGATTTATGTTGTTAGTAAATTCTAGGATGATCGATTTGTGATCGATTTAATGATAATCTATTGTTTGAATTCTGGGAGGCATGGATCTTGTAGAAGTTAAAATATAGATTATGAGAATTGAAGTAGTGGTTGCGGTGACCCAATATCCGGAAGGAGATGAGGTAGTGTCTACCTCATATAAGATAGGAGGCAAAGCTAACCTTGGATGATTGAGGAGAAAAGAATCATAAGTTGAAAAGATAAAGAGATATCATGGAATATGTCCGTGAATGCTTTTATGAACCATTATTCTTCCCGATGAGTTTTGGGTATATGATTCTAGTTGTGGACGATTTGGCCACATGATCAAGGATTGTCCTTATCATGGGTTAGACAGTGAAGGAATCCAGTGCCTTAGATTAGAGTTTTTCGTTGATGGCTTGAGGTGTAGAGTGTCATCTACCATGATGGAAGGTATGATTCATGATTTGTTATTATAGCACACGTATCATTTTGGGATCCCGAATCTATCTTTCCATATGTGACTCCTAAGTTTATTAGTTTATTTAAGTATCTAGGCATGAGACTAGCAGTATCGAGGTCTATGATATTTTCTTAGGTCCATAGATATGATTGGTTGGGCTGAATTGATTTATTTTGAGGTATCAAATTTTAATTTGATTTTAGTGATAAATTGGTTGGTAAGTCACCATGCCGGTATGGATTATGTTGGTTAGGGTATTATACCTTGCGATCGGGTCGTAGAAATTTGGGTATGAGCCAGAGTTGATTGAGGTATTAGAAATTAATATTGTCTTGCCTGCAAATCATTTAATGAGGATTTGCGCCAAGTCCAATTAGTGTATGAGACCACATCTGAAGGTCATTTTGTTGTTACTGAGAAGTTTAGATCATGCGAATATTTGAGGATGTTCTTTAGAGGAGAACATTAGGTTGATTTATCTTTGATCAGTACTTTGAGGATATGCCGGAGATGGCCTCGATATTCTTAAGGATTCCTTATAGAATCAAGAAAGCATTGGCCAAGCACCGCTTTGGGATGCTTTAGAACATCTTAGGTGTGTAAGATGAACCATTAAGGTCACTTGTGAATTTTTGAAGTCTGGGATATTCGAGAGATTAATGGTTTGATATGTGGCACTGTGGATCAATAGGTGAATCATTTGATCTTTTGTAAGGACTTGGTATTTAATAAGATAGATCTATATGTGACGACCCAAATTCTAAAGCATAGAAGTCCCAGTCATGGAATCAAAATAATCAAAGAATTGAGGAAAATTGAAAGATGCTTAAAATTGGAGAAGGCCGGCCTTGTGTGAGGTAAAAAGAAGATCGGCCCCTTAGGGCCCAACAACTTCGGCTTTCCCCATTCATATAAAGACGTTCGGCCTCCTCCCGTGAAAATCAGTCCGACTCCCTTTCTTTTAGGAATCAAGATCGGCCCACCCTTCAGAATCACAAACAGCCCAAAAAGGTTGGCCAGCGGTGGAGTGGGCCAAGCAGTTGGCCTGAAACGAACTAATGGCAACTAAAGAAAAAGCAGACTTTACTATTTAGCTTGAATCTAACTGAGCAGTGACCAAATGGAGTAAGTAAACTAACCTAGTTACTTCACCTACCCTCTGAAAAGAAGTGTAACTTACCCCACTTACTCCACCGAACCCCTCCTCTATATAAACCGGCGCTGAATGATGGAAAAAGAGTGAACTCGATAAGTAGTAAGGAAGAAGTAGAGGAAGGAAAAACATTAGACGGTAATATTGGGCAACCGGCTGTTAGGCAAGTGTACCTCGGACGCCGTTTTTAAGATTATTGCAAGTATATTTTGCTCCATTTCTAAATTCATGCTTTACTGCAAGTTACTTCGGACGCTGCATTTAAATTGTACTTTAAGAATATTGCAAGTGTACTCTGCTCTGCTTTTAAGTTCATGTTTTAAAAATATTGAAGTGTACTCTGTTTTTAAGTTTCTGCTTTCTACATTATATATCCACCTCCTAAAATGTAAAATGAACTCCGACCCCAAATATAAAAAGAACTCCGGCCTTAATGTAAAATGAACTCCGGCCTCAATGTAAAAAGAACTCCGTCCCTTGAGGAAAATAAACTTTGGCTTTTAAAAGAGCTCCGTCCTGTTAATGAAAAAGAGCTCCGTCCTGTTAAAGAAAAAGTGCTCCATCCTGTTAATGAAAAAGAGCTACGTCCTGTTAATGAAAAAGTGCGCCGTCCTGTTAATGAAAAAGAGCTCCGTCCTGTTATTGAAAAAGAGCTTCGTCCTGTTAATGAAAAAGTGCTCCGTCCTGTTAATGAAAAAGAGCTCCGTCCTGTTAATGAAAAAGAACTCTGTCCTGTTAATGAAAAAGCACTCCGTCCTGTTAAGGAAAAGGCACTCCGTCCAAAATGCACTCTATCCAAAAAGAACTCCGGCCTTAAGAAGAAAATGAACTCCGGCTTTAAAAGGAATTCCACTCCGGGTTTTTAAGAAGAAAATGCACTCCGGTTTTTAAGAAGGAAAAGAACTCCGGCTTTTAATGAACTCCGGCCTTAACGTAAAATGAATTCCGGCTTTTTAGAAATGAACTCCGTCCTTTGAGAAATGAGCTCCGTCCTTTGAGAAATGAGCTCCGTCCTTCGAGAAAATGAACTTCGTTCCCAGGAGTAAAAAGCACTCCGTCCCCTTGAGCAAAAAAGTACTCCGTCCGAAAGGCACTCCGTCCAAAAAAAGGCACTCCGTCCTTTTTGTTGAAAAAGAGAACCCCGGCCTTAACGTGAAATTGAACTCCGGACTTATGAACTTCGGCCTTGAAAAGTACTCCGGCTTTTAGCAAAAAGCACTCCATCATTCAGAAAATAACACTCCAGATTTATGAAACTTTGACTTTTTAAAAAGCACTCCGTCCAAAAAAAATAGAGAGAGATCCGTCCTTTTTAAAAGTACTCCGTCCAAGCTTTCTGAAGTCCGGCTCCCTTTCTTTTAGGAATCAAGATCGGCCCACCCTTCAGAATCACAAACAGCTCAAAAAGGTTGGCCAGCGGCGGAGTGGGCCA
>JAODPA010010967.1:0-13557 GCA_025585075.1 Nepenthes mirabilis | reverse complement strand
AATAAAATAAATTTTATCTAATTTTAGAATATCTATAATGTTCGTATCAACTCTTCCGATGTGACTAGGATTTGATCCGATTGAGTAAAATTTCTATCTTTAATCCCCTAAACATAAGCTAAGTAGTTGTGTAATTATTCTTCGACGCCTATAGAAATGTATGAGTGGTGGTTGAAATTTGATAAAGCTACCAACTCCTCATTAGTGAGAGAAACTTGGGCTTGATGATGGGTGATCCTATTGACTTTGTTATAACTTCAAAATGTTTGAATCTAATTACTGGAGTGTCTATTTAAATATCCAATTATTCTCGGAAACTTGGGCTTGATGATGGGTGATCCTATTGACTTTGTTATAACTTCAAAATGTTTGAATCTAATTACTGGAGTGTCTATTTAAATATCCAATTATTCTCGGAATCTAGTTGTCTAACCTAGTGAACAAAGAAGCGCTGAATCGTTCTACCCCTAGTAAATATAATTTGCCCATGTAGAATAGTATCATTTTTATCTTTGTGTACTGATAGAGTTGAGAATTGTGCAAGAGTGGATGAAGGTTTAATATTTGACATATTGGGGGTACTTCAAATAGATCATTTGGTGGGTTGAAACTACATTTGTAAGCGATTAAATCCTTAATGTTGAAAATATAATAAAAATCAAAATGAGATAATCCCATTTAAAAATGATCCCATGTTGGTGCTGCTTTGTCTAATTTGAATCATGATATAATTCCCAACATTAAATTTAATTTGTCTTTTATATATACCTGCTCAAAGTTCATATGATGTATTACTTGCTTCTAATTTATTGATTTTGATATGTAGGTCATGAAAATGTTATGCATAAGTTTCAGTCGACGTAGACACACTAGCATATAGAGATATTGGGATAATGTTTAAACTTTTTTAGGTTTGTAGCCATGGATAACCTCAAATGGACTCATGTTTATGATCTATTGGTAGAGCTATGATATACAAGTTGGGTCATAGAAAGAATCAAGTTTTAGTTCTGAAATCTTAGATCAAATATCTTAATAAGTTTTCTAGATTCCAATTAACAACTTATGTTTAATAATTTATTTAAGGGTAGTAGGTAGTGAAACATTTTTAGTTTGGTATTAACCATGTGCCAGAGGATCATCTAAAAGTGACTAGTAAAATAAACATATCTATTGGTGATATAATTATGCTAAATCATATCATTAATAAGCCGATGATAAAAGCTATTATACTCAGTGAGAAAAGTTATGATTGTGCTAAATCCTTTAATAAGCCATGACTAAAAGTAGTTAATTTGTAAAAACTTTAAATATACTTGATAGACCAATTTGGGTTTAGGCTTTGTAGGGACAACAAAGATACCGTTGGAGGAAATAATAAAACTCAATAAAGTAACCTTATCTAAAAAGAAGGAACACTTCTTAAGAATGGAAAACAGATTTTCTTCCCTTTGGGTAAGGCAGACCTGTATGAAATAGTCTAAATACTATTTTTTAGTTTTACTATAAATAAGAATGTTATTTAAATAAACACTAGGAATAATCTTATGAAATACCATAAAGTCTGGGTCATGACTCTCATAAAGGTACTAGGTATATTTGATAGCCCCAAAAGCAAACCAACCACTCATAAAGGCTATACTTTGCGTTAAAAGTTGTCTTCATCTTATCCTCTAGACGAATCTTGATTTGATAATAACCACTCTTTAAATCTATTTTAGAGAAGATTTTGATACCAGTCATCATATCTAATATTTTATTAAATCTAGGGGTAGAAAAACGATACTTTACAGTGATTTTATTGATAACTCTACTATCCACACACATCTTTTAGGATTCGTCTTTCTTAATTGTCAAGAGAGCATGTACTGTACATGGACTCATGTTCTTTTGAACAAATCCCTTGTAATGGAGTTTGTCAACATGTCATTGGAGCTTAGCATGCTTAGTGGAATTTATCTTATAATCATGATTGGATAGGTCTTCGAGAAAGGCATTTTGAAAGTCTTGGAGGATTTGGCAGGCCTTATTAGGTATCAATATGGGATAATCCATGTAATATCCGGCTTTTATCTGATCTAATTTAGTATTATCAGTTTATTTTGGGTTATATTGAATATATTAAAAATAATTATGTAATATGAAATTTGAATGATATTCGAAACAAGGAAGCAAATTAGCGCCTTAGGCACACCTAAAGTGCGCCTGAGTACGGATTCTAGATTGGGGAGCACTTAAAGCAATGCTTGAACACTGATTTCCATGGAGGTCACGCTCGAGGTGCGCCCGAGGCGATGCTCGTGCACAGGGAAGGTTTGGCATGGCGCCTGACACATCTGAGTGGCGCTCGTGCACCAATTTGACTATATAAGGCCTAACTTGCTTTATTTTTGTCATTTCACATGAGAAAGAAGAGAATGAGAGAGAAAGAAAAGGAGAAGGAAGCGCGAGATAGAAGAGAAGAGGTTGTTTGAAATATTCTTTTATTAAATTTCTTTTGTTGGAAATTGAGGCAAATATTCTTACACCCTATTCTAAGTCTATTTCTGTTTTTAATTATTTTTATTTACATTTAGTAGTTTTAGTATATATGTATGTCATTTTACTTTTTCCCATTTGTTCTACTCGTGCATGCATGTAGATTTATCGGAGAATTTGAGGTTTTGTTTTCGTTTTGCTTATATTTGAGGATTTTACTTGTTTATGAAAAATTGGTAAATATTTTGAGGTATTATATTCATATATAAATATATTTTGTAATGAAAAGTGATAAAAACCTGCATATGAACCGTCCATATGGTATCCATGCATTATGCTTTAGGTTGGGCTTATGTTCATTATGTAATTCGATATATGATCTTTCTCTAGGGAAAAACTTTGTGATTTGACTTTCTTGAGTGGAAACTTTGACATTTTTCACCATATAGGAAAAACTTTGTGATATGTGATATAGAGGTTTTTTTCGATTTGTGTTTTATGAGAACTATTGTAAGTAGTTGAACGGATTCAAACGTCTTAATATATTAGACAAATTTGATGAGTGCACCTATTTCACGGGTGGTAAAAAATAGTGGCTTCATTCATATCTATAAGAAATAGTATGTAAATGGCCTTACCTATAAGTCCAAATAGTAGTTAATATGGCCTAAGATTACCAAAAGTATGTATAACACATTTTCAAGTTAGTCTTTCAGTCTTTGACTCTCCGATTTATGCATATTTTAGATTTTTTTATATATTTTACTTGTATTTGAGGTTTCAATTGAGATTTACAAATTTTGCCCATACTTAGGATTAGGTTGGTCTCATATAATTAGAACCTGTAACTTTTATTTTGAATTATGCTTTCAAACACGAGACCACATTCAAACTTTTGTTGATAGGTTTTTGGATTGTAATGTTATGCATTTTGTATATGCTTATTGACCATCATCCTGATTTTGGATGTATTTATTTGTTATATTTTATATTGATATTTGTTGAGTATTCAACTCACGTTTTTTTATTATTTTTTATCTCTTTAAATTAATGGGCTTCAAATGCATTGTAGAAAGTTTAGACTCTAATTGGATTGAAGTTTCATATATTTTGATAAGTATCAGCCACGTATTTGAACTGTGTTCGCACGAATATATTTTGGTATTTTTAGTGCGACAAGTAGAATATTAATAGTATGTTATGTTGTCAAGAAAACAATGTTCAGATTATTTAATTAATTGGATTTTGTAGTATTTAGTTTGTCGTGGTTCAGTGATTTGTTGTGTTGTCATTGGTCACCTATACCTTACGATATTGTGGAGCAGATCATAGCTAATTTCTTTGTCCGGATGAGCGTCTCGGAGATTTTGTTAGAGTTAATATTGTTATTATTGTCATTTTAGGTTATATTGATATTATTTCAAGTCACATTCAGATTTTAGGGTTTGTTTGGTTATTACTTTATAAATTTTGGGATTTAATTTTTGTGGGTTAAAATTATTTATAATTTTTGTTAAGACCTGCTTTGGTTAGATACTATGATGGGGAATGACATTAGAGAAAAGTTGTAAGAAAATGTGTTTTGGGTTAATTTTGAAGAACAAATTAATTGGATATTTTGTACGATAGGTATTATTATGGCAGATAACAAAAATTCTAGTTGTAGAGGATCGGATTCAAACGGAAAGGATGATGATCTTGTAACGATGGGTCACATGAGTGACATTATAGATCGCATGATTCAGTGGTAAGACGAGAATTTAACCAATATTAGGAGAATGACTGACTAAGGGTAGGGTAGGACGCCTTTTGACTTATTGAAGAGTGAGCACATTTTGAAATTTTTTGGAGAAATCGATCCTATCAAAGCTAAAAACTAGATTCAAAGAGTGGAGAAGGCATTTTAGATTATTGATTACCCAAAAGAAAATAAAGTCAAATTCGCTGCCTATAAATTGGAAGAAGAGGCGAGTTAGTGGTGGGCCACTTAACATCAAATTAAGGGATGGAAAATGAAATTTTGTGAGATGCCTTTGTGGAGTCGTTTATGAAGAACTTCTCTTTCAGTGTTTGAGAGATTAAGGAAGATGAGTTCAATCGTTTGAAACAAGTAAATAGGACAGTGGTAAAGTATGATACGAAATTTACTGAGTTGTCCCATTTTGCTCTTCATGTGGTGACAAATGAGGCCCAAAGAGTCTGAAAATTTTTACAAGGACTCCAGGATTCGATCAGAAAGTAATTAGTGCCCCTTCGTCTACGAACATATAGCAAAGTGCTCGACCAGGCCTTGCTTATTTAGTAAGAGTAGCTAAGGAAAAAAAATTTTAAAGGAAGTCGAAGAATAGAGGCCAAAGTTCAAGGCTTTGCGGCTCCCATTCAAGGCTTAAGACAAGGAAAAGTCAATCAAGGTTAAGTTTTCATTGACGAAGCCCTAGTGTACGAGGATGGTGTATGAATTTTGTGATAAAAATCATGTCGAGAGGCTATATTACCATCAAAGTAGAGCGTATTTTAATTGCGACCAAGCTGGCCTTATGGCACAACACTATCGTTTTCCTTTGAGGCATTTAGAAAAGAAGACCACTACTCTGGGAAGGGCTTTTGCAGCAATGGCAAGGGATGCAAAGACGAACCCATTGGTGGTAGTAGGTAATATGCAAATTTTTTATTCTATGGCATGTATTTTGCTTGATCCTAAGTCTACACATTTTTTTGTGACTTCGAAATTCGTTTACAACTTGCATGTGTTTCTCAAATTTTAGAATGTGCATTGGTAGTATCTACCCTAGTAAGCAAGTCTTTGTTAGTCGGCATTGTGTATCCCGAGAGTCCGATTTAGGTCAACAAGTATAAATTATTAGCCGACTTGATCTTACTTAATATGTCGAATTTTGATATCATTTTGGAAATGGATTGGTTGACGTGCTATCATGCCAATATAGATTGCTATAATAAATCTATTTTGTTCTATATTACGGGGTATGAATCTTTTAATTTCAAGGAAGAGTCAAAAGGGATACGACAAAATTGATTTCCACCTTACATGCGAGCCATTTGATAAAAGATAGGTGTCGAACTTATTTAGTGTATGTGACTACATTTGGGAGTCATAATGTAACCATTGAGGAGATTCTCTTGGTATGTGGATTTAAAGATGTTTTTTCAAAAAAAATATCTAATGAAAGATGGGTATCGAGTTTATTTGACGTATATAATCACATTTGGGAGTCATAATGTGGCCATTGAGGAGATTCCCGTGGTACGTGAATTTGAAGATGCCTTTCTAAAAAATTTGCTCGGGTTATCTCCTGTGCGAGAAATCGAATTTGCTATTAATGTTGTGTTGGGATCTACACCGATTTCTAGGGCTCCTTACAAAATGACCCCATTTGAATTGAAAGAGTTGAAGTAATAATTGTAAAATCTATTAAGAAAGAAATTTATTCGATCGAGTGTATTACTGTGGGGTACTCAATGCTCTTTGTGAAAAAGGACCGATCGATACGATTATGTATTTATTATTAGAAATTGAATAAGATTACGATTAAGAATAAGTATCCTCTCCCAAAAATAGATGATTTATTTGATCAATTATAAGAAGTTCAAGTCTTTTCTAATATCGATATATATTTGGGCTATCATCAGTTGAGGATTAAGCGTGAAGATATTCAGAATAAGGTATGACTACTATGAATTTTTGGTAATGCTTTTCGGATTGATGAATACACTAACAATATTTATAGATCTTATAAATCGGGTTTTATAGCCTTATTTGGATCAACTTGTGGTTGTTTTTATTGATAATATTCTAATCTATTTAAAGAGTTTTGAGGAGTATGAAACTCATTTGAAAATTGCAATGCAAACTTTGAGGGAAATACAGGTGTTCACTAAGATGAAGAAATATGAATTTTGATTGGAAGAAATGTCATTTTTAGGGCACAGTTTCCAAGGATGGTGTATCGGTGGATCCGAAAAAGATTAAAGTTGTAGCCAATTGGGATCGATTGGCCAATATTACGAAAGTACAGAATTTTTTGGGTTTGGTCAATTATTATTGGTACTTTATTGAAAGTTTCTCGAGGATTATACTGCCACTACAAGTTTGACCAAGAAGCAAACGATTTTTCTTTAATATAAATATTGTGAGAAGTTTCCAAAAATTGAAGAATAGATTAATCGCCGCACTGATATTGTTGATTCCAGATAGATCAAAAGGTTTTGTAGTGTATTGTGACGCTTTTAAGAAGGGTTTGGTTGTGTATTGATACAGTGTGGCCAAGTGGTTACTTATGAGTCAAGGCAGTTGAAGGTTTATGAATACAGTTATCCCACCCATGACTTAGAATTGGTAGCCATGATTTTTACACTAAAAATTTAGAGGCATTACTTATATAAGGAGAAATTTTTGGTATATTTAGATCATAAAAGTTTAAAGTATGTTCTCGTAGAAGAAATTGAATATGCAACAATGTAGATGGATGAACCTGTTGAAAGATTATAATTGCAAAATCCAATATTCACTAGGGAAGGAAAATATGGTTACTGATACTTTGAGTTAGAAGTCTTCGAGTTTGATGGCCTATTTGATGATTAAGGAATGAGATATGTTGGATGGAATGAAAGGTTATACCATTCGATTACACTCCCAATGGTTAAGGATGATTTTATTGTATCTCCAAGTGCAGCCTAGGATTACAGAGAAGATTAAGGAAACCCAAATAAGCGACCTATATTTGATGGAGATTGTCGGAGATCTGAATTTGTGTTCCAAATATTAAAGAATTGAAGGAAACAATTTTGAATGAGGCTCATAGGTTAAAATATACAATTCATCTTAGAGTGAATAAGATATATTCGGATATGAAAAAGAGTTTCTGGTGACAAAACATGAGGTGGGAGATTGCGGTATATGTGATAAAGTGCATTGTATACCAATAAGTTAAAGCCGAGTATAGGAAACCTCCATTATATTTGCACCCTCTACTGATTTCAAGTTGAAAATGGGAGTATATCACGATAGATTTTGTTTCAGGATTGCCTAGGATGACAAAGAATTTAGATGCCATTTGGGTGATTGTGGATAGGGTAATAAAATCAGCTCACTTTTTGTCGATTAGAATGACGTTCTCAAGGGATAAGTTGGCACGTCTATACATCAATGTGGTTGTAAGATTGCATGGCATTCTAGTTTCGATAGTTTCCGATCGCAATCTGAAGTTTATGTCTAAATTTTGGGAAAGCTTGTATAAATATTTGGATGCCATGTTGAAGTTTAGAATGATGTTTTGCCCGCAAACAAACGGTTAATTAGAGAGGACCATTTAGATTTTTAAAGATATGTTGAGTGCATCCATATTAGAGATGAAAGGGAATTTGGACAACTATTTACTATTGACAGAATTTGCAGATAATAACAGTTATCAGTCGAGTATCGAGATGACCCCTTTCGAGACTTTATATGGACGGAGATGTAGGTCTCCTATAAATTGGAAAGAAATTGGTAATTGTAAACTTTTGAGCCTCGATAATATTTAGGACACTTACGATAAGATTAAGATTATTCAGTATTGACTGATTTTTGTTCAAAGTTACCAAAAGAGTTATGCTGATAGAAGGAGATCCGATTTAAGGTTCGACGTGGGTAATCATATATTTTTGAAGGTATCTCTTAGGAAGGAAATCTCGAGGTTCAGAGTGAAAGGTAAATTGAAATTAAAATTCATTGAGCCATTTAAAATTTTGTAGCAGGTTGGAGAAGTGGCATATTGGTTGTCTCTGCCTTTGAATTTAGCAGAATACTATGATGTTTTCCATGTGTCTATATTAAGAAAGTACATATATGATCTTTCACATGTTATTAAGTATGAACCGTTGTACATCAATGACAATTTGACGTATGTTGAGGTTCCAGTTCAAATCTTGGATAGAAAGAATCGGGATTTGTGGACTATGATAATTCTGTTCATTAAAGTATTTTGGAGAAACCATTCAATGGAAGAAGTGACATGGGAACATGAGGATGAAGTTTGGGGAAATACCCCTTCTTATTTGAGTATTAAGATACGTGAATTTCTAGGATAAAATTTTTATAAATAGGGGAGAATTGTAATATCCTCTTCCCGTCTAATTTGATTTGACATTATCAGTTTATTTTCAGTTAAATTTGATATATCAAAAATAATTGTGTAATATGAAATTCGAAGAATTTTTAGAACAAGGAAGTAGATTGGCACTTAAGACATGCCTGATGTGCGCTTGAGCGCAAATTCTAGATTGGGGAGCGTCTGAGGAGTGCCTAAAGTGGCACTCGAGCACTAATTCCCATGGGGGTTGCGCTCGAGGCAGCAATCGTGCGCAATGACGGTTTGGCACTACGCTTAACGCGTGTCTCCGACACTCGTACGCTAATTCAGTTATATAATGACTAACATACTATTTTGGTCATTTTGCACTAGAAAGAAGAGAAGAAGAGAGAAAGAGAAGGAAAAGGAAGAGAGAAGAAGAGAAGAGGTAGTTCAAAACATCATTTTATTAAATCTGTTTAGTTGGATGTTGAGACAAGTATCCTTACGTACTATTTTTTGTCTGTTTTTATTTTTGGTTATTTTCATTTAGATTTGGTAGTTTTAGTATATATGTATGCCATTTTACTTTTTTCCATTTGTTCTACTCATGCATGCATATAGATTTGTTGAATGATTTAAAATTTTGTTTCTATTTCGTTAATATTCGAGGATTTTACTTATTTATGAAAAATGGGTAAATATTTTGAGATATTAGGTTCATATATAAGCATATTAGTAATGAAAATCATGAAAACTTATTTATGTTTTGTTCTACTCGTGCATGTATTGTGTTTTAGGTCAAACTCTATTTTCGTTATGTGATTCAGTATGTAATCTCAGGAAAAGCTTTGTGATTTGATCTTTCCAAGTTGAAGCTTAGGCCTTTTTCGCCAGATAGGAAATGCTTTGCGGTATGTAATATAGAGGCCTTTCTCGGTTTGTGTTTTATGAGAACCATCATAAGAAATTAAACGAAACTAATACATTCAGACGTCCTAATAAATCCGACAGACTTTAAGAGTACACCTATTCTACGGGTGGCAAAAGATAGTGACTTTGTTCTCATCTATAGGAAATAGTATGTAGGCGACCTTACCTCTAGGTCTAAATAATAGTTGACATGGTCTAAGGTTATCGAGAGTATATATCACAATTACTCAAATTAGTCTTTTGGTCTTTGGTCTCTGATTTGTATATATTTTAGATTTTTAATATATTTTATCTGCATTTATTTGTATTTGAGGTTTTGATTGAAATTCGCAGATTTCATCCATAGTTAGGATTTGGTCAGTTTCGTATAATTGGAACTTATGACTTTTGGTTTGGATTAAATTTTTGAATATAAAACTACATTTGGACTTTTGGATTGTGATTTTACGCATTTTGTATATGTTTATTGACAATCATTCTGATTTTGGACGCATTTATTTGTTATATTATATACAAATACTTGTTGAATATTCGGTTTACATTTTTTATTGTTTTTTATCCCTTCAAATTAGTGGGTTTCTGATGTGTCCTTAGATCCAAACTTTGAACAGATTTGGGCTGATCTGCTTGTCTAGTTCCAACTCCATTCACTGAGTTTGAATCCTGCACACAACTAAAACGAACAGGAGGTCAGTGTGTCGGCGAAAAGTTGTCCCACCAAAAATATTTCGACGCTTAAGTCAGTAAACAGCCTTCGAAATCTGGGAAGGTAATTGGAAATGAAAATTGATGGGGAGAGTGTAAGAGTACGTAGATTTTCAAATGAAAGAGAGGCAATGCCGTCTCTTGTATCTGGATGGTGGGTGAAGGCAGTAGGCGTCTGTCAACAGGAAGAGCGCCTATATGCCTTTGATTGGTATTCTTTCTCTCAGCAAGTTAGGATGCTTTGCAGAGAGAGAGAGTATGAAATCGTCCTGGGATGCCTAGTCGAGAGCGCATGTTGAGAGCTTAGTAGTAGGCGTTGTGTGAGTGGTTGTTCGCATGTCTCTTGAACAAAGACCCTAGGGCGTTTTTTAATGGCGGCTAGGTGATCTTCCTGGGTTGGAAGGCGTGATCCCCTGCGCCATGTTTAGGCGGCCTTCCTTGTGAGGAAGGCACACGTTACCTAATTAGCTGAGATTGTTTCATTCTCTGGCAGGTAGCGGCTTTCCAAATTTCCTGCCTTCCTTTTGAGTATATTACCGTTGGAAGGTTTCACTTGATAGGAATTGAGAAGATTTGGCGCCTTCCTTATGGGAAAGGCGCCGATCTTGTCAACGCCCTTTTGGAGTTGGTTGGATTTATGGAAGGTGTAAAATTGGAGAAAGAGCCGTTGTTAACCGCCTGCTGGAGTGTGGACCCAAGTGGGTCAGACCCGTGAAAAGCCTTTTTATTCTTAACCAATTGTTACAGTGATTCTAGTCAACGCACAGGTTGACCATCCTGAGCGCGAGTAGACTGCCCGCCTGTGCCTCAGTCGATCAACGCTGGCGTTGACCATCTGACGCGTGTTTGGGCCTTTCAGGAATTCGATCCTCATTTTCTATTGGGCCAACGTTGACCGTTCAACAGTGGATCTGGGCCGCCTTTAAATATTCGGCCAGCCCATTTATTATACACCCATCAATTTCGAATAAAGTGTTGGAAGTTCAGACGCTAATTGGATTGAAATTTCATATATTTTAATAAGTATCAGCCACATATTTGGACTGTGTTTGTACCGAATGTATTTTAGTATTGTTGGGGCGGTAAATAGAATATTGATAATATGTTGTATTATTAAAGAAACAGTTTTTAGATTATTTCATTTATTGAATTTTGTAGCGTTTAGTTTGTTATGGTTTAATGATTTCTTGTGTTGTTGTTTGTTACATATTCCTTACAATATTATGGAGCAAATCGTAGCTAATTTATTTGTCTAAATTAGCATCCAGGAGATCCTATGACGATTATTGTTATTATTATCGTCATTTTTAGTTATATTGATATTGTGTCAGGTTACACCCGGATTATAGGGTTTGTTTGGTTATCATTTTATAAATTTTTGGATTTAGTTTTTGTTAGTTGAAATTGTTCATAATTATTATTAAGATTTGTTTTGGTTTGAGGTCATGACAATTCAAAAGGATTTTAAGAATAATAATAATAGCAAATACAACAAACTCATATATAACTACACGTTCAAATACTATATGACTAATAATATGTAATCTTGTCGTTCCTACCACGTCCCTTCCTTTATTATGAATCACAGGTGTGAGTGAAGGATGGAGATAAAATTTTTTGCCCTTGTGAACAAAAGAGCAAGAGTTAGAACAACATTGGATTATTACATTCAAGTCGTATAATCAAGGTCATCTTAAAATGACATTACCCATGCATATTAGAATAACATTACAGCAAATATAATACTTGTACTCTAAGAATTGAATGAGTACATGATAACATTTTTTAATTGCTATAGAAGTTATATCAATCCACATGACACTATATTAATTAGAGTGTAACATTCGAGAAATAATATTAGCTAAGACAGTATTGATACAATTACTGCTATCCACAATAATCTTACATGTCTTCTTGTTTACCTTGATATTAGTATGAAAGAAAGTATAATAATGCCAATCATTAGCCTCTTTGGACTAAGTTAGGACACATTGCACTACATCCAAAAATGGCACGTCAGAGGGAAGAAGAATAGAAACTTAGGCTAGAGGAAATAGTTCTAATGTAAACTAAGAAGGTATCATTATTATTAACATCCAAGTTATTGAACTCTTTTAGTTTATGTTCATACACTTGTTCTTCAAAAAATTCTTTATTTTTTTTGTCTTGCCCTTCAATAAGTGAGGCGTTACTTAGATATTTTTAAAAATATATATATTCAAGACTCTTATAGTTAAAGCACTGAAATTGAGAATTTTTCCTTAAAATAGATTTAGAATTTGTGATGGTGGCATTACATGTTGAGGGATGATTGTCACCATGTTTTCCATACAGGGCATGGTAGCTAATTCATAATCTCAAACTAAATTATACGCAAGATATAGAGTGGTAACACTCTTAAGGACAAGCTCATTCCAAAAGTTTTCATGTTGTGATTGTCAAAATTTACTGAACGTTATAATATTATCGTTAATGATATGATATCTCATTTAAAAATTATTGAATTGAATTACATAGTTACATACTGATTACCCTATTAAAGGACACTCTATCAGTCTTATAAGTTATTACTATATGAGCAAAATAGATATTTCTTTTGAAGGTATCGTTTTATCTCACTAACTCTTGAAGAGGGAAGGTCCTCCACATTTTCCCAAAATAGTTGGACAATTCTGGTCAATTTGAGGCTAGCACACTGAACTCTTCTATTTTCAAACACATCATACCACTTAAATAAATGATCTATATCTCAAACCTATTAAATAAAAATTTGAGGGTCTAAGTAATCATAAAAAATAAGGGTATCTAATTTGATATTCTAAAAATTTATTTGTTGTAATCCCATTCTCAATCATAGTATCGAGGGCCTATAGTCGTGTCTATAAGGTACTCGATTATTTTGCCTTCATTGGTGGTTCATATTATGAGGCTCATAAGATTTGTCAGTATTTGACGATTGAGGTCCTATTTCTGAAGTGGCAACTCAATTAGTTAAATTCAAAATTATCTAACGAGTAGCCAAGTCAACTTGAATGGTCATTTTCTAATTATTGTTAATTGGTAGCCAATTAGGCCAACTATTGACTTAAAGTTTCAAATTGATTAAAATCTATTACTAAGCCAGTGGTGTCATGGTGTCATGGAAATAATACAACCACTATACAAGTTTATGCAACTCTAGCATGACTAATAGGTTTGAAATCAATAAACAATTAAGATAATTAAAAGACAATATAAATGCAAGCCAATAGTTATTTATTTATTTATTGTGTTTGTTTTTTGGAGAATTCATATGATTCAAATAATTTAGATAAATAGAATTAACTTGTTAAAATAATAAAATAAGACTAATTACAATGCTATAATCTATCTA
>JAODPA010010956.1:0-13558 GCA_025585075.1 Nepenthes mirabilis | reverse complement strand
GTCGGTGGCCAGAACCGGCATGGGCCTGGCAGGTGGGGGTGGTGCTGACAGAGATGAGGGCCGGTGCTGGGGCGGGGTTACTGGCCCTATAATTAGAGGGCTCTACTCAGTACACCATTGCCTGTTTCATGAAAATGAAGAATACTCTATTGTACATTTTAGAGTACGAAAAATAATAAAATAACACAGGGATGAAAGGAGGGGTGGGGGGGAGTCCAATAGAAATCCATCTCAAGCCTCTTAAAGCAGCCCATTTCACACAGGTTATTGCAATATGGACGACTTAATTCAATAGGATTTTTTGTTACGAATTCGATTCCTAATACTTTGTGCCTGAGCATGTCTTATGGATGGATGGCCTTTGCTGGTAAGACTACAACTAGAGTTTAGCGAAGTTAACAAAATGAGGGAAGAGATTCTCTGTTAAAGAAAAAAAAGCAATACAAATCAACTAGAGTTCTATTCTCATCTGTTTCCCTTCACTCATTTGGCTTTTCAAGGTTATCAATTGGTGCGGTAAAACACTGAGCTGAACTGTCAGAGAGGAAGCTAATACTGCATTTTGTGTTCGAATAAGGCTCCTAATAAAGGGTCTGAGGTGTGAGACGACTCCAACTACAAGCAGAAGAGCCTTGGCCTTTGCCAAACTCCCGCCTCTGCACTTTCAGACCTCACTGTACTTCTAGGCTTCCTGAACACATGTAGGCATGAACACTGGTTGAGCTGACTAACATGTTTTGGACACCAGCTAGACCCAAAAATATAAAATATTAGGTCATAAACCAACACACATTTATAAGCTATTATAACTTTAATATGGGATAGTTAACCAACTTAACTCACACATATTCCTTAACACCAATGCAAAAGGTCAGAAGAGTGCAGCATCCTTTTATACCATTTCCCATTTCAATTGCAACGAAAAATCTTACATTCCTGAGCATAACATCACAACACATGGTATAACGAAAGAGCTGAATATAGAAACCATAAAAGATGGTAGTATTTTCACAAGCCAAATTATGGAAACCATGTAACGAGCCGAAGTGATTTCATTACTAACAACAAGGACTCAGCCCCTCCACACAACGTTGGCATATGAATCTTCTTTTGGCATATGAAAGTTGAAGCAAATTCTAGTCTTTTTGGATTACTTCCCTCTAGATTTTTTTAGGCACACCACTCCTTCCTATTGTCTACAACCTTTCTAATCTATACTTCAGGTTTCAAACAATATTAAATATCATTTCTCATCTTTTCTTTAGTAGTTGCTGACTTCTAGATTCTATGGACGTCATTTTAGCTGTTCAGTTACACGACTAATCTTTCTTAACATTCTGGCCTCATTACTTCTACACTTACATTTGATAGGTGGTTTCCAGACTGCCCAACCTTTAGATGCAAATAGCATAACTATTCTTGTAGTTGCTAGGTTTTTCTGTTGCAGTTTTAGAGGTATTTCAAGTTGACACATACTCCATATATTTCTCCATTTTAATCATCCTACCCTAATTCTACATGTCATGTTTTCTTCAATCTATTAATTTGAAGATTCCACCAGTATAAATACATGCAGTGAAAATGGAAGAAAAGGGGAAAAAAGCTAAGTCTAAGTGCATATGACTCAAAAAAAAAAAAACCAATTTTGATAATACTTGATTGAAATCGTAATTCACATTCAAGTCAGTTCAGTGAGTGTGACCATAAAAGCACCAAATGGGTTACAACTGACAAGTTAAAAAAAAAAATGCATCTATTGCACATCCAAACCAACTCCTTCCATCATTTTTCATCATCCAGACCATTCTATGCTATTATATGCCATCGAAAAGAAAAGAAATTCAATTAGCATCATGGGAATCTGTTAAAAGTGTTACCCATCGGAATCTGATAACTTCTTCAACTCATTTTCGGATGGATTTTCCCTTATAACCTTCGAAGCATCCACAACTTTTGAGGCAAGATTGTGATTTAACAATTTCCCTTGCCTGGATGTGGATCTGTGAAGGAAATCTAGTAGATCAAATGTCATCAAAATGAAGCCTTCACTTAATAATGATCTTTCTAACTGCTAACCAGTCATGATGATAAATAGCCATCAACAATCACGTTTAACACTTGCCATGATGATAAAAAACCAGATGCCATCATAAAACATGTTTGAATGAGGATATCCCAAAAGAAAAATAGAAAATAGTCAGAGCCATGAGTTCTATTGGCATCAAAATGCTTAATTTGGCTAGTTTGTGAAGACTGTGTTGAGATGATGGATTCAATTTCGGGATGCAATAGATAAGATCATGGAATGAAATATTCACCAATATGTAAAATACCAATTGATATGTATTAATATTGTGCCCCTAATACTAATATTTTTTAATACCGTGGCAAAATCGTAATATGTTGCCATAATTAGCTGATATTCTAATATTTTTCGATATATTGGCTAATGTTTGCCCTCAAGGCTCGATTCACCAAAAATAATTGTCCAGTACGGAAGATATTGATACGTATTTACCCGATAACGTAAATACCAACACAACCGTGACCAAAAGTGATATTTTATCCATGTGATTATGTTGGGCTCTGGGTTTTGGTTTGGGTTTAGTTAGGCATTACAGCTATGGACTTGGCAGATCGAAAGAGACAAACTAATCGGTCTCTGGCAGATTCTTTTCAGCGAGAAAATCCAACAGATTGATGCACTAATACAGTCTCTCTGTCCCCTATAGCTAATGTTTATAAAGAAAGAGTAAAACTTCTATGTTCTTCCTTAAACGGTTATTTATTCTCTAGTTTATTCTTGTGGATAGGGATGCAAATTGAAAGCAGAAGAAACTATATGATGCCCTAGAAAAGACGCATATATTTGTAATGAGAACTTAGTTTTGAAGTCATTTTGCCTGTAAAGTTGTAATCCAACTTCTTGGCTATTAGATATTGTATTTATTCAGAAAGTGCTGGAGCCCTGCCAAAACAGAAAAAGAAAATACAACTAAATTTCAAAATAAGTATTAAAAGAATATATTTCAAAAAACAAAATAGTTGATGTAAGTAGATCTCTTGTGCCTATATGAACCTCCAGTGGTAATGGAGTAATGTTTCATCCTTGAGACTTTTAGCACAACAGATAAGAGGCATGGATATGTGCGAAATCAACTAATAGATGGCTGTATACTTAAAAAGTATTCATGGAAGGTAACATCAGAATACTTGTGATTCACGGTGGAAAAGGATCATATCTTTGTTCTTAAAGCATCCTTGTCTTCTGTCGGAAGAGAATAAAGATACTTAAGAAAAGAAGTTTGCTGCAATTGAAAGAGTAACTGCAGCAGAGAGGAAAGAGAAGAATCAGCAGTGAGGGGTAAGGAGGAGACTGAACCACGAGCCCTCGTGATTATTGCTAAAAGAATGAATCAATTACATGTACAGATGTGTGTATATTTGTATATATAAACAATGAAGTAAATATCAGTTGATATGATATATATTAGTATTAGGTCTCCTTAATACCGATATTATTGGCCGACACGCTTGACATTTGGCCGACATATCGATCAATACAATCCTATCCGCTTACAATTTTTAGATTTTTTTTTTCTTTCAATATATCCGATACCTATATATATTATTCGATATGTCTAATATTGATATAACCGTAACCGATATTAATACCGATATTTTCATGGAGAACAAGAATTTCCAACAACCTTCCAGGTAACTACCTATAATAACCGCTTACACTAACTCTTGTGCACCTCATCAAAATTGAAAAACAGATTTTATTTTTACTTATTTTTCTTGAGATTCCCTTCTCTTCCTCTTCCTTTGTATCACTGGCTTCTTGGGAGTTTTGCAATACCCTGCCAGGGTATTAAGATTTGCAGCCTATCAACCTTTTTGGATGGCTTTGTAAATTGTTTTGCTGAAGTGTTGGCATCTCGGCTTTGGAGAGTTGTGAGACAGCTGATATGGAGACTCAAAATGATTACATTTTAGGTGTTTCTTTGATTGCTAAAAATGTCCTAACAAGTGCCTTAAATCAGGTAAGAAGGCTTGTAAGTTCGATATGGAGAAGGCCTACCGTGTTGATTGGGATTCTTGTTGAATTTGCTGGGTAAGATGGGTTTTGACAATTGTGGAATTGAGGAGAGTAGATGGTGCATCTATACAGCCAATTTCCCGCCATATTTGATGGAGAATCACATGCAGTTTATTTTCTGTCATTTTCTTTTTTTCGAAGTTGACACCAGAGGGAGTTGATGAATCAAAGTCAAAAGTAGAGGAGGCAATCCTTCTCAACATATATCGGCCTTCAATATGAATATTACCTCCTATACTCTTTGAACAAAAAAGGGCATTTTCACAGAATTTTGAAAAGATAGGGCATAAGGACAACTCTTTATATTCTCCTCTCTACACATATTAGTCAGTCTGTTTATTTTTTGAGTTTCCTTGAGTTAGGGGACGAATGGTAAAATCCCAAGTTAAGGGCTGGTGGATTCCAACTTATGACATGCCATTTGGCAGGTAGGCTTTTACCAAGAAATCCACTGTGTAGGCAACTTACTAGGGATTATTGGCAATTTTCCTTTGGCAATTGTGTTTTGTAGATTCTGTTTTTTACATCATAAGTGATGGGAAGGGGAAAGAAATAAGAATGTAATGTCAGTAGATGTGAATTACAAAAGTGTAAAAGGAAAAGCAAGTGACGGCCAGGTTGAAGGTACAAATCATGAAACTACGTCTCTGCAGTACGGATAAGACTACGTACATTTGGTCGTTGTTAGAGCTCACATTTACCTGTAAATACATAAGTGCAGAGTAGGTGCTGATGTAAGCCTATGTGTCTATTCCAGAACTCCCAAGAAGCCCATGACACAAAGACCAGAAGAGGAAGGGAAGGGAATATCAATAAGCATAACTAGGAATAAAATCTGTTTCCCAGTTTTGGTGAGGCGTATGAAAGCTTATTTTAAGAGGGTATTTTAAGTAGTTACCTGAAAGGTCGTTGCAAATTCTGGTACTCCATAATTGTTAACATATACACCCATCTCTTCATGCAGTTTGATTTATTCTTTTAGCAAGAGTCAAAAGAGCTCTAGGTTGATTCTCCTTCTCCCCCCTCACTACTGATTCTTCTCCTTCCTCTCTGCTGTTGTTCCTCTTTCAGTTGCAGCAAACTTCTTTTCTAACATGGTATCCAGACTTATTGAGTGATTCATCATGACAACTGGAATGGATCCTCCGACACAAACAATAAAACAGTCCTTCAACATCAGTGGATCTCGATCTTGAATTTCTCAACTCAACCCATATCGAGTGGAAATTGGAGATCATCCAGCATTAAAACTTAGTCATTGATTTACTCACTGCCAATAATTATAACAGCTAGTCAAGAGCCATGACAAGGGCCTTGTGAGCTGAAAACAAGCTAGGATTTAGTAATGTGACCATTCTTAAACTTATAGATTCTGAAGATCAGCTGGATGCATGGAAAAGATGCAATGACTTGGTGGTCTCCATGCTACAGAATTCTTTAAGTAATTCAGTCAAATCTAGTCTTGCATTTGTTGACAATTCTCAAGAATCATGGGTGGAATTGAAAGATTGTTTCACACAACAAAATGGCCCAAGAATATTTCAACTAAAGAAAGAATTAGAAGGCTTATCACAACATCAGTCTCCAGTGGGTGATTATTATGGTAAACTTGATGCTCTGTTGGATGATCTCTCAATTTATGGCCTAATCCTGAGTGCAACTGTGGGCAACAGGGGATACTTGTTAAAAGATACCAAAGAGATTATGTAATTATACCAGAGAGGTTCTGTTATTCAGTTCTTAATAGGATCGAATGAGACATTTGCAAATGCACGTGAACAAATAATGTTGATTGAACCTATGTCACCAGTGAACAAATCTTTTGCATGATTCAGCAGCAGGAGAAGCAGCTCCAAATGATTTCTAATGCACCCAGCACAGAGATGATGGCAATGTTCACTAAGAAAACCTGTCTCATTTAAGCCTAAAGCAAAATCCACCAATGTAGCTAGTCAGAAAAAAGAGAGCCATTTTGTACATATTGCAAAGTTCACGGCCACACAAGCAAAAGCTGCTTCAAAATGGATAACAATGACCTACCAAAATGCAACCACTATAGTATGACTCAGCATGTAGCTGAAAAATGCTACTAGCTTCATGGTTATCATGCAGGGCACAGGCTTCATAATAGATTTAAAGGTCACGACACCCATGCAAATCAATTGACTCTCTATCCCACTGGACAACAGAGGGTGGAGAGCGATGATATTGTGGCACTTACTAGAAGTCAATATCAGCGATTTCTTAGCCTTCTGCAACTGAAGGACTCACCTACAGCTTGTGTGCATCCACACAGGATCATACTTCATCCCAACAGAGTGTTAGCAGCTCAAGATGTCTGGTATATCCAATTGCATGTCTGTCAAAATGTATAAAAGATCACTTTTAGCTAACATACCATTGATTATTGACACTGGGCCCACGAATCACATGAGTTGTTGCACTTCTTTCTTCAATTTTGTTACAGAAAAGTTATCATATAATGTCAAATTGCCAAATGGGGATGAAGTCCTTGTCACTCTGTGGGAACTGTGAAACTCAAGAAGAAAATATTCCTCAAAGATGTTCTATGTGTACCTTCTTTTGCTTTCAACTTGATTTTTGCTAACAAAATAACCAAAACTCTGTCATGTTGTATTGTCTTCTTCCCTCATTCTTCTTTTCTTCAAGACCTTGCATCTTAAACAGAGATTAGAATGGGTGAAGCAAATGGTGGTCTGTACCATCTGCAAGAAATTGAAGTCTCTAGGTCAGCCCTTGAAGATGCCATATCCAAGCTTCCAAACAAGAAAAGTTCTTTTTCAGCCCCCATTATAAGTAAAAATTCAAGTTTAAACTCATGACATTGTCTTCTTAGTCACATTTATCATTCCAGGTGAAATCTATTAGTGATCCTGTTGTAAGGAAATATGTTCTCTTCTGTAATGAAATCCCTTGTTGTGTTTGCCCCCTGGCTGAGCAACATAGGATTCCTTCCTCTAAATCTGATTACTTGTCTACTTTGCCCTTTGAGATATTCATTGTGTCATATGGGGTCCCAGCTCCATTATTTCTTTTGATGAGTCTAGATTTTTCCTATCTGTTGTCTATTGTTAATGACTATACGCGTACCACATGGGTCTACTTGTTAAAAAACTAAATATGAGACATGAACTTGCTTAGAATCTTTTTTTGCAACCTTGTGAAAGTTCATTTTAGTGCTAAAGTTAAGATCCTAAAGAGTGACAACAAGCCAGAGTTCCAAATGGACTATTTTAATAGTAGAGGAATAATTTACCAAGGAAGTCATGTTAAAATAACTCAACAAAATGGGAGTGGAACAAAAGTATCAACATATCCTGAATGTGGCTCTGGCATTGAGATTTTAATCCAATATTCACATGCATTATTGGGGTAATTGCACAATGATATTAGTTTATACTGTAATTAGAACAGTTTATATTATAAATAAGACACCTAGACCTTTGCTCAACAATAATACGCCTTACGAGCTTCTGTTTGGAGTTCAACAAAGCTACAAACACATGAAAGTTTTTGGATGCCTTTGTTTTGCTACCACTTTATCCCATGGAAGAAAGAAGTTTGATCCTAGAGGAAGGAGGTGTATGTACTTAGGTTATACTTTTGGGGTAAAAGGTTACAAGCTCTTGGACTTGGATAAGAAGCAATTATTCTTGTCAATGGCGTAGTCTTCCATGGTTGATTTATCCATTCAAAACTGATAAGCTAAGTTCCAGTAGTGCCCTGAGTTTCCTCATAGTTCAAACTTCTATAACCACAACCAAGAACAACCTCACCTCAATTCTCAAATCCGCATTCCTGAGCCAGAATTGCCCCAAACTGATGAGGCTTACTTACCTCACTCTTCCACTAGACATGATTTGTCATTCTATAGTGATAATGATGGACCCTCATTTGCTCATCAGTCTGTAGCTCAGCACGATTCACCTATCATCCATCCCATCCGAAAACGACCAGAATAAAAGGGCACCAAAGAACTTGCAGGAATTCCACTTCCAGCAGACCACCCTAGCAACAACTGTTGAACAAGTGATATCCACAGATTCAGGTACCAAACTTCCTCTTTCTTATTTGCTTTAATAACAGAAGTTCTCACCCAGTTTTCAGGCCTTTTCTGCCCCCATTTCCAGTCAAACTGAACCATGTCGTTACAAAGAAGCAGCCACTAACCCGATCTGTTGTAAAGCTATGAATGATGAGAATATTGCCTTGGAAGCCAACCAAACCTGGGAGATGGCAAATTTACCTCCTGGAAAGGTACCTATAGATTGTAAATGTTTATAAGATTAAGTACAATTTCAGATGGGACAGTGGAAAGATTTAAGGTAAAATTGGTGTCAAAAGTTTATACTCAACAAGAAGGAATACTCTTAAGAAACTTTTTCTCCTGTGGCAAAACTGGTGGCTGTGATGTGTCTTCTAACCGTGGCAACAGTTAAAGGTTGGTATTTGTATCAGTTTGATGTAAACAATGCCTTCTTGTATGAGATCTAAAGGAAGAAATATTTATTAAGCAATTGCCTGGATACAACAAAAGGAAGCCTTACCAAGTTTTCAAGCTCCTTAAAAGTTTGTATGGCCTTAAGCAAGCATCAAACCAATGATATTCACAATTTTCTGCCTCATGGATTTTGGCTTTAAGAAGTCCAGAGCCGACTATGTCCATTCACCAAGGCAAATGAAGAAACTTTCATGATCATATTGTTTTATGTAGGATGACATCATAGCATGAGCAATAATGTGGACTTGGTTGATTAATTGAAACATTTCTTGAATAGTACATTCAAAATTAAGGACTTTAGCTCATAGAAGTATTCCCTTGGCATTGAGGTTGCATGAAACTCCAAGAGCATACACATTTGTCAAAGTATATATACCTCGGACATCTTGGCTGGTTCAGGAATTTTGGGCAGCAGATCTACAAAACTGCCCATGGATCCGAATCTGAAGCTGAGCAGTGATTCTGGGAGGGCAATCCTCAATCATAGCATGTATAGAAGATTAATCGGGAGACTTATGTAACTATCACAAAACCAGACATCTCCTATAGTGTCCATTTGTTGAGCCAGTTCATGGGGAGTCCTACATATGTACATTGAATTGCTGCACAAAAGATCCTCAAATACTTAAAGTAAGCACCAGGTGAAGGACTATTCTTTCCCAACCAATTTGGCTTTCAATTAGTTGCTTATTGTGATTTGAATTGGGGATCATGTCAAGATAATTGCAGATCAGTAACAGGTTATTGCATACTCCTTGTACCTTCCTTAGTCTCTCAGAAATCCAATGAGCAACTGTTTCTCATAATCCTCAGTTGAAGCAGAATACAGAGCAATGGCATCTTTTTGTTTAGAACTAACTTGGCTGAAATATATAATGGTAGACCCTTGAGTTTCTCATCCCAGTGCTCCGATCTTGAATTGTGACAACCAAGCGGCTATGCACATTGCAACCAACCCTATTTTTCATGAAAAAACGAACACATTGAGATAGATCGTCATAAGATCCGTGAAGGTTTTGTTTGAACAAATCATGTTTGTTAGAGACATTTGTCTAATTGGCATATTCCGTGACCATATGTNAGGGATCACAAGACGGGAGTAAGTCGGCTAGGTTAGCGCGTCGTTACCACCCGGTCTATAAGTTGATTTTCATAGTGCAATTCTTCTCTAGCCGTTGAAGCTCGAAGGGTTTTTTTCGATTACCGTGGGTATCGAGTTTTCACTTCGTCACCAAAAATCGTATCTTTTTCATTATTGCTCATCGTTATATATATTGTGCATGCTTATTATCTCGTTAGCATCTAGAAATAAATATTCTTTACATGTATTGAATATTTAATTTTTACTGCTTCCGCTATACTTTTACCGGGGTCGAAACTTAGTGTATCTCGTTAGCACAAAAGGTGCTTTTTCAAGAGCAATCTAGATTATACACATTAAACTTATGAACAAATTTTGAACATCAATATGATGAAAAACTTAAAAGCTTTAAATGAATTCGCAGAAGTGTGTCCGCACCCTCCCCTCCAAACTGGCTTGACAGGGAATCCAATTTGAAATAATGCACCGATGGGCTCGCTTTTGTTCATATTTTGTTGTTCCAAACCACAACTAGTCAGCCATCAACAGAAATTCGAAAAGAAATCCCAAAGAACAGCACCAAAAAAAAAAAGAAAAAAAAAAAGAACGGATGACTGATGACAGTAACAGTATTTCTCTACGCTACTTATTGATACCAAATTACCAATAATTTACAATGTTCATGCCATCAAAAAATAATAATAACTTTCCAATTCAAACGTATAATCCGCCGATTAACGTGAAAGCTTGATTAGGAGGAAATCACATGTAAATTTTGAATTTATTTTCCGGGGATCAAAATCAAAGAAACACTCAGTAGATGCGTGCTGAAAGAACATTGACGCAAGCAAAACTTGAAATAGACTTCCAAAAAGTTGTTATCAAATTACAATACGTGAGCGTACCTAATGCGCCGAAAACCGCATTTGAATGTATCGAGTTCGCAGGATTCCTTTCCTCCCATTTGCTCCACCATTTTTCGTCATTTCCCAGACTTTGTGGCAAATAGGCCATCACTAGCAATGTCAAGGAATTGTTTAGAAATAGTCTGATTTCCTGTAAATTTGCTATTGATGTTTGCTATTCATCCTTAGCACCTCCAGCGGTTAATTGTTGGCCGCTACTACTACGGTAGTTCATCGGAAAGCCCGTCGAGCAACACAAAATCAGGCGCTACTAACCTTTCTTGGATTGTTTAGAATCCAATGCTAACAGTAAAAAGAGGAAATTGCTCTGGCTAAGTCTTTTCACTGGCATTCTCATCATAACACTTTTATGCAAAATTTTTCAGATTGTACGGCATCCCAGACTTTTCTTAAATAATGGGTTTGATTATACAAATTCAAACATATTTAGATCTTTTTTATGAAGATCAGTAAATGCTGTCAATCCTTGCTATTCATTGGGGATCGATAAAAATCGATGCTGACGATAATCTATTTTTCAATTACTAAAAACTTTTCTCATAAGTATTACTTCAATTAAATACCAATTGCTTCTATTCCAAAGACGCCAACGACACTGCAATTATCGAAAAAATTTCAACAAATCTCCTATCAAGACTAGCCAGATCTAAGAAACTCCGCACTTTCGGTCTTTTTCAATTCGCAATTTCTTCCATTTTCTTTGGATTCCCAAATGTCACATTAAGAACTATATGACCTAAAATGATATTTTCTCAAAATTTATAGCAGGCTTTCTAATCGGATTTTATACTCTTCAAAATTCTTCAAATAAATTAAAATATTATCGACAAAACTACCACAATTGACCCAAATATGGTCAAAAATCCGATTGATAATATTCATAAAAGACGATAAAATATTCGATAATTCAAAAGCACCATCAAAATTTCGTAATGGCCACACATTGACTTGAGAGCTGTCTATACACAGCCTCCCATTTAATCTTCTACCAACGATAGCCTGAATACAACTCAATCTTAGAAAAAACCAAAATTTCTTGGAATTGATCAAATAATGCTCGATCCTTGGGAGGTCATATATATTTGATTCCCAAATAAGCAAGCATAAACCAATCGATTCATCTTTCTTCACCAGAGAGCACTGAAGTACTTTACACCAAAACACATGGTTGAACAAAACCTTTCTGAATAGATTCTGAAATTGTTATTTCAATTTCTTCAACTTAGACGGAACCATCCCATATAAAGCCTTCGAAATAAGCACGGACTCAAGCACAATATCGATAGCAAATAGATCTCCTGATCCAAGAACAATCTAGTTGAATCATTTGAAAAAATATCTTTAAATTTGCAGATGATCAAAATGTCTTTAATAGTCACAGAATAACTTCCAAATGTGACCATATATACTGAAAATGTTTTGCACCTATCTCTCAGCAAATGACTTGCACGAATGTTAAAATCAACCCTGAAACCTTCTTACTAATTCTTTTTTAGAACTCAGAGGACTCATATCTCGAAATGCAGAAAGGAAGGATCTTATCAAAATAGTCTTCAATGATTGAGGATTCGGCTCTAATTTCATGAGCTATAACTGCAAATGCTCTGCCTAGAACCATCTATCTCCTATCTAGATGTTTGGAATCCGGACACCTGAAATTCAAACGATCCTTTGATAAATAGCATATTTGACCGCAATTGAAACAAACTCCACCTTAACGAAGCAAACTTATTTTGCAAGATTTTTCGACAGAATTTGCAGGCTGACCTTGCAACCTAAACCTCGGGAAGGAAGATTTTATTTCATCTGACTTTTTTTTAGATTGTTCTCTAGAGAATAAACGAATCTTTCTTTCGAGTTCTGGCCTCGATACTCTAACTACTTTTGGAAACGCTTCTCCCAAAATTGTTTTTACTCGATCAATAGGGCCTGGTCCAATTTCTTGTCATAAATCCAGAGTTGAAATAGTACTGACTGCTTTCAAATTGAATCTTGAAATCTTCGGCTACCGTCCTACTTCAATAGATCTTTAAGATACTTTAATTGCTTCCTGGCTGTTGCCTTAGGAGGCTAAACCTCATGCACTTCATCCATCAATTCTTCAATGATGAAAGATTTGCGAGACGATTATTCACCCGGTCATAGTGATGAGTAGGAATGGACAATCCTTGAATCTTCCTTTCACTCCAACAATAATTTCAAACCTCTACACGATTAACATTGATGTTGCCAACAAAATCAGACATGCACTATATTGTCTTTTCTCCTGGTAGATGTTATCCACTAAAACTCCACAACTTCTCTTACAAAGATAAATGAGTTGACTTGATATAACATTTTTCATCTTTTTATGTGGCTTCTGATCTTGACGAATCTTCATTTCCTTACTCAAATATAACGATCACTTCTCGTTTTGTGCGTGCCATCTTTGCGCAGGGCTATGTCAATCTTCTTTGTATCATTTCAATTTTA
This sequence comes from Nepenthes mirabilis, assembly GCA_025585075.1. Lineage (NCBI taxonomy): Eukaryota > Viridiplantae > Streptophyta > Magnoliopsida > Caryophyllales > Nepenthaceae > Nepenthes > Nepenthes mirabilis. The sequence continues at coordinate 455 of JAODPA010010956.1, read as the reverse complement.
TCGGATATCTCCAAAGAGACATTTCTCAAGTGATCTCCTCATTCTTCTATCCCAAGATAAGCTACTGAAAGTCATATCATTGGCTTGCCCGCAACTACTCGATCATCATATATCACATATCGACCTATCTGGGGTCTCAGACCACCACGGTTCTGCATAAATACTTTTACTTTTATTCTTCATCATTTCCACTCCACCCCTTTCTGCTGGCCAAAATTTCCTTCTATTCTATGAGATTTCAAACCAGTCAACTCCATCACCTACATTTCTACAAGCCAAAACTTTCTTCTACTCTGTGAAATTTCAAACCAACCAACTCCATTACCTACTTCTCTGCCAAAGGCAATACTTACATTGTTTAAACATTCAATCAATTATTTACCCAAAATGACCCAAAATATCTTTCTTTATGACTTTTTTCTGATACCACTTCTATTACGAACCCGACCCAAATA
>JAODPA010010945.1:0-13558 GCA_025585075.1 Nepenthes mirabilis | reverse complement strand
GGATTGAGAAAATCAAGAAGTATAAAGAAAAATGTAAAGTTTTTCTAAGAATGTACATTAGACCATGGTTAAATTTCAACGGATAATATATTATGGTATGTCTTAATATATTATAGTGACATATCGAGGTTCGAACCTATCATCTGCGGTTAAAGATTAGCATTTGGTCCCATCTATAGGGTTATATGTATGACGACCCACTTACGAGTCTTGAATAGTAGCATATGATATTTGATTATGTGAAAATAAATATAACATGGGTTTTAATTGTCCGCTCCTTTAATCGGTAAGGTTTACTGGCCCTTAGACTCTAAGAAAATCTATATTTGAGTATAATTTAATGACATGAATTGAGATTGAATATGATAAGATAAATTTAAAAATTCTGTATAAACTGATTATGTAAATTGTTATGAAATTTTAAGGCATATCATTAAAATTTGATGTATTGATCATTCCGATATGTTTAATTGCTAAGTTAAATATCTTATTAAGTTTTTGATTTACTAATTACTCCTGATTTACTAACCCTTTAGATGAGATACATAGACACTTATCGGATAAATAGGAATGAAGAATGATTGTGTTGGAAAGTCCATAATCTGAGATTATGCAGTGTTTAATGTTGTTTTATGGTTTTTCGGAAAATTTGGAATGTTTAAAATGCTATAATGCGACTTCCGAATAATAGTTAATATATTGTGATGAATATGATTGCTAATGTATTTTAGTTGAATTCCGATTCCAGACAGTATTAGTGATGGTCTAGGTTTTAGATGATATATGTGTATGTAAGATGTTAAATGAATGTTGATTAGGACTACTAGTAGTTAATGGTTTAGTTTTATAATTTTTATTTTTTTACATATTACATTACTCTGATTGTTGATGATAGGCATAACTCTTTATGTGAGATCCGATGTCACGGTTAGGTTGGTATTAGAGCCATATGAGACGTACACATATTTTGATTTTGTGTATGATTTAATTTATTTTATTATGGTTGGTTAAGGTATCAATATAAAGTTCATAATCAGATGTTAATTAGATGATAATCTGATTAATTAATAATAATCGGTAAATTATTAATTACGAGATTGGGATTTTAAGACGTAACACAAATCCAAATAATCTTTTCTTCTCAAGTGAGTCTCCTCCCCGTCAAGTACTTTCTCTAAGACCTAAACTTGCATACCATTGCCACCATTACAACCATATGGTTCCATCATGCTAATGCAACTGCACTTCAAGTATACCTACCGAAAAGCACAAGATATCCTCAAACATATATGGACAAGTGGGACCTCATACATTTTGCATGACCTTATAGTTGTACAATTGACCTTAACATATAGCCTCAGCCTGGTATGGATTCATTTAGTCTTGTCTGACCAGCTTGGCCTAGTGCAGCTAGATTAGCCATTAGTATGTAATAGTTGACTGAAAGATGGTATAATTCTTTGCCAACATTCAAAACACACATACAATTAGCACAGTATGAACAAACTCCCAAATCACTTTGTTATTAATTGGTCACTAGATATCTCGAGAGTATAAGGAATAAAAATGCAATCAAATATATAAGTTGTATGATAATAAATATTATAAAAAAATCTTTTTATTTAAAAAAATTGGAGATAATATTTGAACAAATTCACTACAAAAGTATATAGATATAAATAACCTCATCCAAAATTCATTCATAATAATTTGTGTAAACAATCGGTTGAATACAACCTCTATACACCTAATAACAAATTATAGAATAATACAATGAGACAATAAACAATCGAACGATATTGCATCCTAAAATGAATACTAGAACAATGTACTTAAGTTTAGCGAATAATGAAACTTAAATTAAATATCAACTGAATATTAAAAATTTTCTTCTTCACTTCTTTGTAGGTTATATATTCACTTATACAGCTTTCTTAATTGCCTCTACATCTGATAAATTTGTTTAATTCCTCTTTTCTCAATTCTCTCTTTATGTGGTGTTCCTTGTGTTACATGATATTAGAAACTTGCCCTAAAATAACATTAGAACACTTCATACTTGCATCGGCACATGTACGCCCTAAACTTACATAGGAGTGACATAAAGTTAAACAATCTATCTCTCACAACCTTATAACTTATCCTCACCTCTGGCAAGCCATTGTTAGATTTTTGAAGTTTGAACATCACCACCTTCAGCTCCACCAAAATACTTAAAATATTATCACTCTTTTTTGGTGTATTCACTTCAAAAAGGGTTGCTCCTTTTTACATGCTTCCTTAGCCTTCTCTCTATTTTGACCAAATCTCTTGCCTACCACCTTGGCACTGCCTTCGGCAACCAAAGCCTCCATAAGTATTGACTTGAATGCTTACTTCCTCTTATCACAATTCAAGAGTCTTTGGTGAGCTTTCATAGGCATTCTCCTAACATCAAGCAAAAGACCTTGTCAAATTTGTTGGATAAAATCAAATTTAACCGAACATCACATGTATGTTGCACTTCTCATAATATAAGTTTCACCTTGTTACTTGTATGCAATCTAATGTCCTTGATTTCAACAACTCTTCATGTGCTATTATTTTTCATCTTTAATATCCTATAATCCTTAGGTGTATAGGAAGGTCTTATTTAATGTCGAATGGAGTGAGGATCCACTATCAATCACCCAACTCATCTCATGTCTCGTAAAGCTTTATGTCTTCCCCACATTAATAATTAGAAGGTCTCCGTAGGTAGTAATAAAGACCTGATCATTGACATCATGATCCCTCCTCTCTTGCTACTTGCTACTACCCATATTCTACTACCTTCTTTTGAAATAATCTCGCTTAATGTGATTATTGCCCCAATGATGGTATTTGATATCCCTTAAGCTTGGATTGACTATTGTTCTTTTTTGACTTGGCATCTCTTTCGATTAATCTTTATGCTCCTGACTGCTATTAGACACCGAAGTGCTTGCCTCTCTAGAAACCCTATCACTTTTCTTCTACCTAAATTTGTTTATAATTAAAAAAGTGATGACCATATTAAGATTGAACTTATTCTTCTTGAACTGTAGAGAAGTGACAATGAGATCGTACAAGGTTAGCAACGAAGCCAGTAATACTAATGCTTTTGTTCTTATCTTTGATTTTTTGGGAAATAGCTAACATTTGTGTTATAATATTGTTGAACTCGTTTAAATGCTCACGAAAATTTTTGTGAAGTATGAGTTTTACAATTTTAAATTAGATTATGATTAAATAAGTTAAAAAAAATAAAAGTTTTGAGATTAAATGAGAAATTTGGTTTAAAATTAACTTTAGATCGGGTCATATCAGGTTGAATTACGTTTGATTGGCACTTTATGCGTGCATTTAAATGTTATGGGTAGAGAGGTTATGCTTGAAGGACGTCTAAGTGGAGCTCGAGTGCGCATTGATAGAATGTTTACACCTGATGTGCGCCCAAGGGATGCCTGTATGAACTTTTGACAAATAGTCAGTATTTGATGTGTGCCTGATGTGATGCTCAAGTGTTACAGCATTTTGCCACAGCATGTGATGCGAGCTTAATAGGCGCATGTCCACCCGTTTTTTTTATAAAAGTCGTGTCCAATTGATTTTCGATTATTTTTTACCAATTTTTGAGAGATGATAGAGAAGGAGAAAAGGAAAAGACAGAGAATGAGAGAGAGGCTAAGAGAAGGTCATTTGAGGTGAATCTGATAGTGATTTTGGCAAAGTTAAAGTCAAGATAAGTGTATCCCAGATTTCTTTCTTTTATTACTGATTTCCTTTTACCTCTTTAAATATTTATTATTTTAAACAGTCGTACATACTATATTTTTATATATAAGATATTTCTTATCTACATACATGTACTATTCTTCTCATTTTTCTGTAATATTAGATGAACTTTATTTTTTAACCTATGCAAAATGTATTACTTAGCTGGCTTTCTGTAGTATAGCTCGTATATGTTATGAAATTTTGAGTTAATACTCTTATATGTTTGATTTTCATACATAATGTCTAAAATATTCAAAATTTCTTAAAATTTATACTTTGCATGTCTTGAAATTATTTTGGATTGCTCCTATATATTTGTTAATAGAAATAAAATGTTGAAACTTGATGGGTAGGCCTATAGCTGGCAGGCCTAATAAGAAAAACGGCCTAAAATCCAAAAAAATTCAGACGTGCGTTAGACGGTTAACGCTAACATTGACTGCCCAGTGTGCCAACCAGACACCAACTTGCTCCCTTAAGACGGTCAACATTTTTGTTGACCGAAAGTACTGTAGTAACAGGTTACGAAAAGATATAAAACCTAATACAGGCCAGGTCCAGTTCGGCAGGCATTTTCGTACACGACAAGTAACGATCATTTTCCCGATTTCACGCTTTCCTTAAAGTCGATCTACTCTAAAAATGTATCAACAAATTCAACGCTCTCCCCATGAGGAAGGCGCCAGATTCTCTCTCATTGCCAACAATGGAGTCTAACGGTCACAAAAATATAAAAGAAAGGCAGATAATTTGGAGATTCGTTACCCGCTTAGAAAGAAAACGATTCCATCAGATCATGCCGGTCAACCCTACCTACTCGAGGAAGGCCACCCAACACCAGGCTAGGGATCACACCCTCCTTGCCAAGGAAGGTCGCACTCCCCACCGCCTATATAAACCTAGAGTCTCCACTCTGGGATGCAAAATACAATGCAGTGCTTGAGCATACTTTCTCTCAAACACTTACTTTGCCAATCCCACTCCAAGCCTCAAGATTATAGAGACTTCGCCCCCTCCCTGAGAATCGTCCCTCTAAGCTACCATGCTTTCTGGACATTGCTCCCACTCGTTCCTTGAGAACATCGAGTCGGGAAGCCATATTCTCAACGAGTCACAGGAACGTCTCTACATCTACAGGCCAATACTCCCACCAATCTCATTTTTGCTCTCTCTTTTTTTGCTTATCAGTTCACTTTCTTAAAAGTTTGAAGGCTTGTTACTAATTTGAGTATCAGAGTGTTTTCGGTAGGATAACATCCCGTCGGTACCTGACCTCTTATTTACTGTAGTGGTGCGCAGGGTTCAGACTCGGTGAATGGGGCCGAATCCAAACAACTAGGCGAATCTTAATCTGTTTGAAGTCGGATTCAATTACGCATCATTGACGCCGTCTGTAGAAAGTGCTTACAAAAAGTCAACTGCGTTTTTTAGAAGCTCTCTCCGATCAACACCCTTAAACAAAATGGTGAACATAATGGTATAAGCAAGCGAGCCAGCCCGAGACGTAGCCTCAGCAAAACAGGACCACGCCATTGGCTCCATGGTCAATGGGATAGCCGGTGAAATTTTAACATCTTTCTTCCAGAACCTGGTAGAGCACATGCACAATACAGACAGAATACTCCAGATACTCTACTCTCGCCAAGAGCAAGCACAACTGCGGGCTGCATTGGCGGTGGCCCCAGCGTCGGTGTCTAGACAAGAAAGCCAGAGAAAGAAAGTTTCGGCCCGACGGACCGAAAGGCTAACCAGCGCTCCTGCGCCAGTGTCCTCACACGCCCAAAGCCGTTTAAGGCGTAAGGAGCGAGGAACTAGCTCTACTCCGGAGGAAAGTCCGAAACGAAGGAACCCTAAATACTCCCGGGTAGAATCTACGCCCCAGGCTCAGGAGGGAGACTCCCGGGCCGCTAGATCAGCCAGAGATAGCAGCTGCCCGGCTGCTGAACAAGCTAGGGAGAAAACGGAGTTGAGAGTATATCTCAACTCTAAAATATCTGCCAATGCCGTTCCAGCGGATCCGAGGCTGGAGAAGATATGGAACCATGTCTTCAAAGACGATGAGCGTGCGGCCAACATCGACAGATCTCCCTTCATAGCGGAGATCTTAAATCATCCCATGCCGGCGAAGTTTAAAATGCCAGCCCTTGACTCTTACGATCGGAGTACAGATCCTGTCGATCATCTCGCATACTTCCGCACCCATCTGGGTCTACAAGGGCTCGAGGACGCAGTCATGTGTCGCTGCTTCCCGCTCATTTTAAAAGGGGACGCCCACATTTGGTTCCATCATCTCTTCTCAAACTCGATTCGAAGTTTTCATGAGCTTATGGATCTTTTCTTGTCTCAGTATGCCTCCAGCCGCAGGGAGGAAAAATAGTCATGGCATCTGTCGCACATTAAGCAGAAGCATGAAGAGAACCCGCGGAGGTTCCTGGTTTGCTTGGTGGCAAAAGCCATGCGGATCCCCCGACTTACGCAGGAATTGAAACTGGGCAGTTTCATTTCGGTGCTGACGCATGGAGAGTTTTTCAGGCACCTGGCGCATAAGAATCCGCAAACCTTTCGGGAAGCGGAGTCTATCACTAGGGCCTACGCGGCAGCGGAGAAGGCCAACGAGATAAAACATCCCGACCGGCCTGAACAGCCTAGCTCTTTCCCGCCTGAATGAAAGAGGAAACACAACGATGGTAATCACTCCTACCAAAATCGCCACAGGATTGGGCCGCCAGAGCACAAGGACTACGAGCCCATTAATCCAACGCCCTTGATTGACACGCGCTCAAACGTCCACATGTAGATCCGTGGGGAGAAGTTTCTTAAATGGCCAAAATTACTTAAGAAGGCGAAGGGAGGAGATCCAGCTAAGTACTGCGATTTTCATCGATTATCCGGGCACTCCATAGAGAATTGCAAGACCCTTCAGCGGGAGATTGAGGAACTAATCAGAAGGGGCCATCTCACCAGATTTGTCAGAGCTCTGGCAACACGGGCGAAGAAGGATTGGGGTCCTCTCCACCACAAAATCAGATCGCGGTAGGAGTGGTCAACATGATCACCACCCGGCCGATCAAGAATCCGATGGACAACTGGGACCAGCACACAGGGAGAAAGAAACAACGCACTACTAATAACGTCATTAGTTTTAGTGACGATGACCTGACACATGTAGTTTTTCCCCATGTAGACCCTCTTGTTGTATCGGTACCCGTTTTCGATGGTAGTATCGACTATCAGATGAAACGAGTATTTATTGATAATGGAAGTTCTCGTGATTCACTTTACCTTGATGCATTTTTTAAACTCAGTTTAAAAAAGAATTAATTAAAATCTACAGAAGGTCCATTGTATGGCCTTGACAACGAACTAGTGCCCGTTCAAGGGACGATCTGACTAGAAGTCACCCTAGAAATGTACCCGAGAATGAAAATTCGTACACTTACCTTCTTGGTAATCGACTTGCCCTCCGTATACAACGCAATACAATCACGAAAGCTATGGAGGCAGCGGCGGCCCTTGTCTGTCTCAAGGCTCCCCTATGAGGCTATCGCGACGCTGTGCTGACCGGTTAGACAAATTAATAAGATCCACAGGGAAGTCAGGATCAACCAGCAGCACAATACGTCAGCTAATGTTGATCCCTTCCCACAACTGCACCAGCATCATGTCCCCAACCTCGTGGGGATGGATACAGAGGCTCAAGTCATTCTCTAAGGTAGCCATTTGCCCATCAAGTTGATCAAGGCGCCCTTTAGCATGCTCGTTCTCCTCCTTCAAATGGGCGACCTCTGCTTTCAAGCTCAAATTCTCTGCCTCCATGCCTGCCAAAATAGACTCCAAGGCAGCCGCGTCCTTACGATGCTCCGCCCCCAGAGCCACCAACTTAGCATCGAGCTAGGAGATCTCCTGTTCCTATCGGAGATCACCAAGTTTCTCTGCTTGAGCGCCTTGGCAACTGCACTCAATACTTTGTCCGCCTGCACAAAAAAAAGAAAAAGGGGGGGGGGTTAGAAAAGGCAAATCAAAAGATAAGGCGGGCAACAGAATTTATATCTCCCAAATTCTTCATACTGGCCTATCTGGCCTCACACCTAGTTCCGATGCAAAAGGTGATGAGCTAGGAAGGGGACCCACGTCAGCAGGGCTGGCGGCGACCTTAGCCATGAACTCCGCCGTGGGATCTTCTGGAGTGTCCACCCCCCTGGCTGGTTCCCTGGGAACGGCAAGGGGCTCCAAAATCTGCTCCTACTGCACCGCCAAAATTACCACAACAGGTGATCCAACCGACGGCTCCTGTAGCCCAGGCGCCTCGATGGATGGCTCCCGAGTCGACTGTGACGGCACAGGCTGCACTAGAACAACATCGCTGCTTAACCTGGCCTCATAAGCCTCAAGGGCCAGCTCCACTTCTACCACAGATATGGTGCCAACGCCCGTAAAACGTCCAACAGAGAGGTAGTCAGGCCCTGAGGATGACGAAGAAGGCGCCACCGAGGCCGCCCTCTTTTGCCTTGGATTGGGAGGATTTGAATCAGACGGGCAGAGACCAATAATGAAACCCTTCTTCCTCTTCTTTTTCTGCAAGACCTCCGGCGGTAGGATTTTTAATTTTTGGACTGGAGACGGAGGCCCCCAGTTGGCCTTCTTTGTCTCCACATGAGAAACCAAGTGGTCTCTCCGGAAGTCTCCTAGACTCTTCTCCATCAGCTTAACCAGCCACTCCAGGGATGCTGTCTCGGACTCTGAAGGCGCTGTCGTATACACCTCAGGTACTTGACCCCACTCCTTGGGCAAGAGCCAAGACTCTCCCACATTAATAAAAAAGAATCGGTTCTTTCAGTTCTTGGGAGAGTTGTATATGACGGTGCTAATCTTGAGGCCGCCGTGAGGGGATAAAGAAATCCACTCTGCTCCCCGATTGATCTTAAAGATCCCCCTCACCATTGACATTGTCAATAGCCTTGAATGTTGATGAAGAAAAATACAAAGGGAGCACAAGTACCTGACGGCGTTGACATGAAACTAAGCGATAGGGACTTCAAGCGCCCGAAAAATAGACATTAGCTCGTTAGGAACTGGAAGGCGGAGCCCACTCAAATGGGCTTCGTATACAGTTACGAAGCCCGTGGGAAGCAAAAAAGCTTTGTCGTCCTTCCTTGGAACGCGGAAGGCGATCTCCTGTGGAATGTTGAACTCAACGTACAAGACTTTCACGTCATTTTCTCTCAAGACGGAGGCGATATCGGCGACGGAAGCCATGGTCAGAGCTAAGGTTTTTCTTCTTCTCAAACGGAATAAGGAAGACGAAAAAACAAGGAAGGCACAAGAAATTCAAAATGAAGCAAGCAGGCGGTTTAAAAACCCATGTGAACACGAAACCGTCTCGAAAGCCTGTGCCATCATTACCGTCGCGTGTCATGCTCCTAAAAGAAGGCTGTCGAATCAGATCCTCTGGCTTATTAAATACCGAGATCTTGAACTTATCGTATACAGACATGTGGCCTGCTTTTCTGACAGGGTAGCTAATGACCAACGCTTCCTTCTCTAAGTTGCCTGGAAACTTTCCAAAAACGGTCAATGAATCCGATCAACGGTTTGGAAGTACTCAAGGCTCCTCTTCAAACGGGTAACGAGTTCGCCAACAAAAACAAGCGCATCTCATCATAAACACATTGGAGGTCAGAATCCTGACCACTAGCATGGGGAGCTAGTGATTGGTAGGCTCATAGTTGGCAGACCCCATAAGAAAAAAGGCCCAAAGTCTAGAAAAGCTCAAACGCGTGTTAGATGATCAATGCTAGCGTTGACCGCCCAGCGCGCCAACCAAACGGCCAACGCGCTCCCTAAAGATGATCAACATTTCTGTTGACCGAAAGTATTGTAGTAGCAGGCCACAAAAAGACATAAAACCTAATACGGTCCAAACCCAGTTTGGTAGGAGTTCCCGTACACAACAAGCAACGATCCTTTCCCTAATTTCACGTTTTCCTTAAAGTCAATCTCCTCTAAAAAGGTATCAACAGATTTAGCGCCATCCCCATGAGGAAGGCGCCGGATTATCTCTCTTTGCAAATAATGGAGTCTAACGGTCACAAAAATACAAAAGGAAGGCAGATAATCTGGAGATCCGTTATCCGCTCAGAAAGAAAACGATCCCATCAGATCACGCCGGTCAAGCCTACCTACTCAAAGAAGGCCGTCCAACATCAGGCTAGGAATCATGCCCTCCTTGCCAAGGAAGGTTGCACTCCCCACTACCTATATAAACCTAGAGTCTCCACTCTGGAGGGACACAATCTGAAACACACACACAGACGCAAAATACAACGCAGTGCTTGAGCTTACTTTCTCTCAAACGCTTACTTTGCCAATCCCACTCTAAGCCTTCAAATTATAGAGACTTCACCGGCTCCCTGAGAATCGTCCCTCTAAGCTACCATGCTTTTAGGACATTATTCCCCCTCGTTCCTTGCAAACACGAGTCGGGAAGCCATACTCTCAACGAGTCATAGGAACGTCTCTACATCTATAGGTCAACACTCCCACCAATCTCATTTTCCCCCTCTCTCTTTTTTCTTATCAATTTACCTTCTTAAAAGTTCAAAAGCTTGTTACTGATTTGAGCGTTAGAGTGTTTTTGGTGGGACAACATCCCGCCGGTACCTGACCTTTTGTTTATTGTAGTGGTGCACAGGGTTTAAACTTGGTGAACGGGGCCAGATCCAAACAACCAGGTGAATTCGAATCTGTTTGAAGTCGGATCCAGGTACGTATCAGAACTATAAAATTTTATTGATCTTCTTCTGAAATTTTACTATAGACAACCCATAAATTAAGAAACTTATAATGTAACATGGTTCAAAATACGCATGTTTAAATTTTTACATAAAGGTAAGGTATTGTATGGCTTGTATTTGAAATAAGTTGATGAAAAACTCTACAATCTGCGAAATAACTAAGGATATTTTCTTTAAAATTAGAAAATATAAAAAATTATTTGTATTTGGGTAGAATTTTTCTTTTGTTATACATCATATCATTGTAAAAAATTAGCAATGATATATTATAATATGTCTTAGTATATTATAATAGTAATCGAGATTCGAACCTATTATCCACGAAGTGAAGGGGGTGTTCAACCCTATCTATATGATTTTATGTATAACGGTCTACCTATGAGTTTTAAATAGTATTGTGAGATTTTTGGTTATGTGAAAATAAATATAACTTGAGTTTCGATTATTTGCTTATTTATTGGTAATACCCTACTGGCCTTTAATTCCTAAGAATTGACACGTTGAGTATGATTTTTTAAAATAGCGCATTTCGGATTAAGAACAGAAAATAAAAAAATTGAAAGCTGTGCTTGGATGTTAGGAAAATTTATGGCTTTGCATTCGAATTTTTATTCATTGTTCATTCTTATATGATTTAATGTAAATGATATGTTTAATTATAGATAATTTATATATCTTGTTGAGCAATTGACTCATTTTTACTTTTATTTTTTTCACTAGTCTCATCCAAAATAACAAACTTGGGACATATCTGCAGGTTGAGAAAGTTGGTGATGATGCTGATTAAGGGAAAATTAGAATGAGACTGGAATGATCAAATTTTGCATTATACCTTAGGATATTATTTTAGGATGTATAATATTGTTCAGATAATGATTTTGTATTGCCTAAATGCGGTGATATTCTCGTTGACTACGTATGTCGAACTTTGGTTATCCTTTTAATAACTAAATTAAGCTATGGTTAATTGATCACTTTGATTTTGTATAGAGTATCTTCTTATATATGTTTTGATGTCATGGTATGGTTGGTTTTTGGAGTCACTTTTGAGTATAACATTTTGGATCCTATGATGTGATTCACTATTTTATTTCAGGTCTGCTGTCAATGTTAAATTTTTAGGGTCACGTCTGATGTGTGGACTTGTAGGATTATAGAAATTTTGTTAGTCCCACTTTGAATTTTAGGATGTAATAAAGTAAAATATTAATTAAGCTGATTAATTAAGATGGAATAATATCGTTAGTTCTTTTGGGTTTTGTGTCATGTCCCATATCCCGATTCAGAATTAACTCTTAATTAATTATTATTAATTAACTAATTATTTTCTAATTAATATCAAGATATGAGCTTTATGTCGATACCTCGACTGACCATAAATAGAAAAACATAATATCTTTCATAAGACTCAAAATAATAGTCATGCCACATGTGACTCTAACACCAATTCAATTGTGACGTCAGACTCTATGTAAGGGACAATGGCTGTCTAACACAATATTAACATAATAAAATTTGTGAAAACGACCAACGTTTATGACTTAAGAAACCATAATCAAAATTACCGACACAATCGAAATCGATATCGAACAACGAACAAATGACAACCCGAATTAAATTATACGACCACGGCAATCTTTAATAAAAAATACAACCTGTTGAATAGAATCAAAATATCAATTAATTTTGAAAAAAGACATTTCGTCCCAAATTATGCAACAACAGTTCGACCTTGTGCAACAATAGCGGAAGTTGTAAAAAATTAAATATTCAATATACGTAATGAATATTCATTTCTAGATGCTAATAATAATAATAAGCATACGAAATATAAATAACGATAAGTAATAATAAAAAAGACACAATTTTTGGTGACGAAGAAAAAACTCGATATCCACGGTAATCGAGAAAAACCCTTCGGATTTCAAGAGTTAGGGAAGAAATGCACTATGAAAATTAACTTACAGATCGAGTGGTAACGATATGCTAACCTAACCGATTTATTCCAGTCTTGTGATCCTTATCAAGGAACTCCTTGAATTTACCCGCGACAACGGAATCGGACACATTCTGATTTTTACAACAATCTTCCCTTTCGAGCCACTTGAGTTGCCAAACACGACTGGATCCTTTCTTCAACGTACCAACGTCACTAACGAAGATAAAATGGTAGAGGTGATGGATCGATAAAGAGAAAATGGTGAGAAAGCTTCTAGCACATGAAGCACAATAATGAAAGGTTGGTTTTTCCAATTTAGAGCAAGATTAAAGAGTGAGAAATCCTTTTCTCTCAAGTGGGACGGCTCCAAATACCTCAATCAAAAGTTAGGGCAACTGATTATAGGTGTATATTTATAGAGGACTTGAAAAACGCATTCAAAAATTTTGTCTGTTGCCACGGCGCTCGAGCGTGCGATGAGCACACCAAGGATTTCATGAGAAACCCTATGTGAGCTCGAGTAGGAAGGAGGTGAGAGGCGAGCGGCGAGCGGGGGGTTTCTGAAATTTGCGCTGGAGCTGTGTTTGAGCGCATGACGAGTGCAAGGTTTCGAGATTTTGGGCTCAAGCGAGTGGGGGGCTCATGGCGAGCGCGAGGCTTAGGATTTCGAGCTCGAGCGGGTGGAGAGCTCACAACAGACACCGTACTCTTAGAAGCCAAAATGGACAGCTACAAAAATATGTGGATACAGCACTTCGATGAAACACAACCAGACATTGACACAAGATTACATAAGGTTACGCAATATATCAATCATAAAAATGACCCTAACAAATTTCATCATCCAACACGTTCTAAACTGTCTAAACTTAACACGACACATTAACTAATTTTAAGCACCATAACACAACATGGTAGACGTCTAAATGCTGGCCAAAAGCCAACTACATCACAAACCATTGTTTGAGCTGAAATTACAAGATTAACTATTGTCCGAAAATATAAAATAACACTAAATATTGTCTAAAATAATATTATAATTAATATA
>JAODPA010010934.1:0-13558 GCA_025585075.1 Nepenthes mirabilis | reverse complement strand
TGAGGATTGTTTTTTTAATTTTTATGAAATCTTGTTCTAATTAATGCATGTGATGGTTTGGTTTTAGCATCTATTCGTTTTGACATTCAATATGCATCACGTACTTATGGAATAAATAATAAAACAGCAGAGTTATGTTTCCTGTGCATACTCATTATGTAATGTCCCAGCACTTAGAATGATACTGCAATTGTAAATTGTACCTATTTATTTTGTTTTGTAAAATATGTTCGTTTTACAAGCATGCTCCTTGTTCTGTAATTTGAATATTCTAGTGTTAATTGGTTACTTTTTGATTTGGTAGGACCGTCTACTTGTTTATAAAGTTGCTCCGTCTAGTTGAATTATGTTCATTACTATTTGTTGTTACTCTGTCTATGAAGTTACGGATTCGGCCCCGCTGTGTCACCCTCTGCGGGTCAATCCTGGAGGTCTCAATACAAAGTGTCATCATTCAACGGAGAATCTTGAGATAGTTTAGAATATAAATAAAGCCCAGCATATGCGGGGTTATTTGGAATCTAGTGATCTAGAGACTACTCCTTTTACCTCATAGGGATTCAGATGGAAATCTGCAAATAGATAGGGAGCTTCCTATCCCTGGCTCAGGTACATCTCTTCAGGCTTCGGCCATTTTGAATTACCCTTTCTCAAAGTCCAGTCCGTTAAATGCCGGGGACAATCTTGGGATCACTCATTGCCTTGTAAATGCTTCCCAAACTGAATCCTTTATTAACAACCCTGAAACTATGGAGCATAATAAATCGACATGGGACTCTGTTGTGCAAAAAGAACTCTTAGAAGAAGGTATAAAACTCCAATACTTTCCTCCCCCAATCATGAATGGTAATTGTGAGGTCTCGATTCCCAAAGCACGATAATGAGGAAGTAATTACTGTTATAATGATCAAGATTAGGCATAATGTATGTGAAAAAATATGTATCGGAAGTAAAAGTCAGACGAAAGCGGGCTGTTGCTTGCTGGTGCGCTACCAGTAGTATGGCGCCTACCGTGTGCTCGAGCGCAGCAAGCAGCACCAAAAACAGATTGCCTTGGGTCCGTCGTGCACTCGAACGCGGCAAGTGACGCCAAAAACATATTGCCTTGGGCTCGCCGGGCGCTCAAGCACCGATCCAGCGCACGCCGCGATATAAATGTGGCGCGAGGGTTTCAACGCGTTATTTCCCTGCCATTTTTGGTTTCTAGGGAGAGAGAGCGTGAAGACTAGAGAGAGAAGGAGGAGATCGAGGCCAACGAGTCGGAATCTGTTCAAAAGGCAGTTAAAAAGGTGATAGATCTGGACCAGACAAATGCCTTCATACCCTCTTTAGTTTTCTTGCACTTTTGTCTTGTTTTCTTCAGGTATCCCTTTTTCGATACCCGGTTAGGTTTAGATTTTATAGTTCCCAAGACTCAAGCATGCATATATGTAAGTTCCATGCCCAAATTTGTAGATTTATTCGGTTTTCGGACACTGAAACCCTAACCCCACACCCCGGACCTTTTACCCACGAAATTTTGGAGCTTTTGCTAAATTTGGTTTAGAATATGATTATCCATGATTTGGACATGTTATTTTATCGATTTGGTATCTAAATTTGTGATTTTATGTGGAATTTCGTTTGAGGAGACTCGAACCCGCGCCCAAACCCCGTTTAATAGATTAAATTGGATTGGATGCATGTTATTTTAGGATTATGTTACCCATGCCTTGAATTTGATAAGATATCCGTTGAATATCCGGAATTTTGAAGATTAGCCAATATGTGTTTCCGAATGCGTTGAACAATATTCGTATATTCTTTCCCATGCTTAAATGTTAATTAAGTGATGTGTGTATTGGTATAAGTTCAATTGAACGATCTGGAAGTTTTGATATATGTATTTATGAAAGAAATTTGCGTCTTAAAGCTCTCAAAGTAAATCTGTTTTTCGATGGTGAGAATTCTTAATTCTCTCTATGATTACGATATTCGAATATAAGTTAAGTCGTAAAAGTTTTGTAAGCCAATCTGCTTTTCGATGGTGAGAATTCTAAGCCTTCTCTGTACATATGATATTCGTATATAAATTAAGTCATGAAAAGACTTAAATTAGTTAGTAAGATAATAAGTATACGAACATTTGGAGAGAGATTCCACATTTAAAAATTTGATGGATTTGTTCTCCTAGATGGAGATATCTGTAAAGATGTTCTGGTGGGTCATCCCTTAAAAGAATAACTAATCATGAAAGTATGACCCAGATTTTTGTTTCGATGGGTAATATTCTCAGGCATGTAATTAGTGTAACAGTGGAGACTTAAGAAATTGTCCTGATCGCATGTTATAGCGGGTAATACTATAGACATGCCTTAGGATATTATTGTGGTAATCGATGATAACTCCGTCCATGGAGTGAAACGTAATCCGTCCTTCCTCGGGGCGTTAACACTGGAGGGTAGAATTTGAGCCTGTTCTGCCTTCGGAAAGTAATGTTATAAATCATCCCGTTAGAAGGGATGTTACTGTTCTGAGTCTAACCTTTAACTGTGTGAAATGAATACAATCTATCCTCAATAAAGGTGAATACTTATGCTTAATCTGTATCTTAAAGAAAAAAAGAACATAAGAAAGAAGTACATTGTATTCCAAGCATATTTGATCAAGTTCATGTTCATGCATATTCATTATGCTTATTTAATCTTCTTTTTCATAACCTTACTTATACTGTTTATTGCTTTTGAATATGATTGTATTTGCTGAGTTCTTAGCTCGCTCTTACTTCTTCTCCTTCCAGATGAGAGCCACGAGCTGACGTCCGATTAGATTGAGCAAGGAGAGGGATTTGCTAAGGAGATTGCTGGACTTCGGAGGCTTAAAGTTTTGAAAATGTTTAATGTATCAAAATATGAATAGTCAAGTAGATCAATGTCATGTAGTAAATTTTGATATGGCATGGTGTTTATTATTATGGTTTATTGTTATGTTTCCGCAGGTAGTTTATGGATCTAGTATCACTTCTGCATTTATTTAGATTTTAGATTTGTTTAGACCTAGATGGAATCTCTATTTGATTCAACATATAGTAATTGACATATTGTGTTGGAGTTATAGATGATAAGGCATTTGTCGATCTTGTGTAGTGTTATGGAGTAAAAATAAAAATCTGGTTGTTTATATGCATTGTGCAGGGTTGATTTTACAGATTGTATGTATGATTTTTGACCATTTTTAGAGGAGATTTTACCAAATTTTATGCAGAAACGTATGTTATTTAAATTTGGGTATTAATTTTATAAGTTTATTGACGGATGTCATTAGTGGATTATGATCCGATCTGTCACAGTAATGTTGTGAAAATCTCCCCTCCTAGAGAAGTTATTCAGTAGGGGAAAGACTGGGGCAATAACCTAGTGGGATATTTTTATGATAAGCCTCTTAATTTCTATGCTCTCAACTTCATTGCTCGTAAGATTTGTGCACAATTTGGGCTTTCACATGTTGCTGAACATGAAAAAGGATTCTTTTTCTTTCGCTTTCCCAATGAAACGATGCTGGTGAAATGTGTGACCTAGAGCCATGGGCATTTTCAAGCCGTACTCTCTTCCTCAAGTGGTGGAAACCAGGAATGGTGCTTTATTTGAAGGAACATAAGGTTTTTCCTATTTGGATTAATTTGTTCAATGTTCTAGTCCGGTTTTGGACTTCTTTGGGTCTTATTTGGATAGCTAGTGCTATTAGTAAACCTATTCAATTGGATGCTCCTACAACAAAAATGGAGCGTATGCGATATGCCCGAGTATGCGTGGAAATTTCAGCGTTGACTTCTCTTCTTGATAAAATCGGATTGCAATCTTGTGATATTAAAGGGTTGCAGCAATATGTAGAAGTGGATGTGGAGTACCCATTGAAACATCTTCGTTGTGATCTTTGCAAACACACGGGACATGGTAAAGACAAGTGCAAATTAAGCTTAATGTGCAGGCCTATGGGATGCATACTCTGATATCCCCTTGAAGCTCAAGCTAAATTAGGTGAAGAGAAAAAGAAGAAGACCAATTTCATTAAATCTTTCTCTGTCCCAAGTTCTTGTGTGACATACTCAAATGCTTTCGCTGTCGTCCAAGAAGCAGAAGAAAAGGCGCCCACTCAATGTGGAAATGCCAGTCAGTCTCAAGTAGGTGGAGTTGAGAATGGGAATTAGGTCCCCTGAACCCTTAAATATTAGCACAGGGAACAAGGATGGCTCAGTTGAGCCAATGGATCAAAATGTTTCTATGCTTGTTGCTGGAACACTGACTCGACCTGCTTATGAAGGCCTTGGAAAACTAAGTTCTCTGATGAAATCTAATGGGAAGAAGCCTACTGGTTCTTAGCAAGGCAAGATGGACAATGATCCTATATTTATCACTTCTAATCCTTTTGAGGCTCTCCAATCTGATGATGGATCTGCTATGCTGAAGGATAATCTTGATGACTTTATAGATGAGGCTCTATAGATTACTGGTGCTATGCCGAACTCTCCTCTGCCTATGTTGTCTGGTGAGGCAGCAGTGACAGATGAGGAGTAGGTGGCATTAGGAGGCTCTGACTATCGTGATTCCTATACTGCTCCTCTCTCTTATGAATTAGTTTCTAGTGTGCCAACTTCTACCTTTTATTTTAAAGATGCTCGGATGTTGCAGAATTCTTGTGGAGGGCAAATATTGGCTCCAGCTAAATTTCCTCCGTGTGAACTGGCTAGTTTGGGGACAGCTGATTTGGACCTTTCGATAGCTAAGGACCTGGACTTTCATACCAGCTTACTCATCAAATCTGTAGACTCCCCCTTATGGATTCTGATCTTGTTCCTTGTGCAGCTCAGACGCAAAGTCTTCCCACAGGAATTATCAGTGATATCCCATCTCTGCAGGCGCCTAGTGCTGATGTATGTTGTTCCACACATGGAAATGATGGCAAACCTGACAAAGCCATTATTGACAGCAATCACGACTTATGCGTGGCCAGGTTTTCTTCTTCCTCAGTGGCGAGTGCCACTAGTGTTGCAGCTCCAACTTTGTATCCTGGTAACACCCGGAAGATTCAGAGCCAAACTAAATTGTTGAACTCTATACTTAAAAAATCTAAGGGGCCTAAAACTTCAGTCTCCTCTTCTTCTACAAATCATGATTAAAATTGCTTGGTAGAATGTTTGGGAATGAATGGAAAGATTAAAGTCCATGAAATTTGACATTTTATCAGCTCTTCCAAATGTGCCATAATGGGGTTGGTGGAAACCAATGTTTGCGAGTGTAATGTAGATCATATTGTGTGCAACATTATGTCTCAATGGCAATGGACAATGAACTATTCTGATACCTCTAATGGCAGGATTTGGGTTAGATGGGATCCAAGCCTTGTAGATGTGATTATTAGTTCAAAAGAGGATCAGGTCATACATACCAAAGCGCACCTTAAGATGAAAAATAAGCTCTGCCTGCTCTCCTTTATCTATGGAGCTAACTCGGGGACCCAACGATGTACTCTTTGGGAGAGTCTTCGTGATACAAGCTTACTTACTCAAGAGTTACCATGGGCCGTGCTAAGTGACTTTAATGCCATTAGATCGCCCTCGGGAAGGCTTAGGGGG
Organism: Nepenthes mirabilis; assembly: GCA_025585075.1. Classification (NCBI taxonomy): domain Eukaryota; kingdom Viridiplantae; phylum Streptophyta; class Magnoliopsida; order Caryophyllales; family Nepenthaceae; genus Nepenthes; species Nepenthes mirabilis. The sequence continues at coordinate 7,947 of JAODPA010010934.1, read as the reverse complement.
TACTTGGCATGCTAAAAGCTCTTCAGATTTGGATAAGTGCCTCAAGGACTGTGATTTGGAGGACGTGAGTCACGATGGTGTGTTTTACAATTGGAATGATGGGAGAGAATATTCTATCCGCATTTACAGAAAATTGGATAGAGTAATTGTAAATGGTAATTGTCTTGCACAGTTTGGGATGTACAGAGCATCATTCTCTCCAGATAGACTATCGGACCACTCTCCATGTCTTTTATACCCGATAGCCAGAGACCGTGGTAGAAAAGGTATGTTGCGTTTCAACAACTTCCTCACTAAGCATCCACATTTCTCCCAGGCTATTTAGGAGGCATGGTAGGGAGAGGTTTATGGTACCCCTATGTTCCGGTTAGTGACAAAATTGAAAAACATTAAGCGGTTGCTGAAGTCTGTAAATGAGCAAGTTGTCAATGTCCATGAGGAGGTTGTCAAAACGAGGAAAGCTTTGGAGGATATCCAAACAGCCCATTATTCGACTATAGGCGATAGCAAAGAGGAACGTACTTGCAAAGAAACCTGCTATCATGCCATTGTTCAGGAGCTCGATCTCATTCAGCAGAAAGTGAAGATAAAATGGCTTAAGGATGGTGACCAATGCACCAGATTTTTCTTCCGTTTGATTAATAGTAATTGTAATCGTAATAGAATCATCTCATTGATTAAAGAGAATGGCATTCCAACAAATGGAAATGATGAAGTCCAGAACCTAATTGTGGAGCAATTCCAACATTTTTTTTTGGTACAGGGTGCGCGCATGGCTGCCTAGATAAAGACCAAATACGCCCATATGTCCTTCACACTATCCCAGATTCATTCAAAGAATCCCTATGTGCTTCGGTTAGTGATGAAGAGATTCAGCAAGCTGTGCGCTCCATTGGAGATTATAAAGCTTCTAGCCCAGATGGATTTTTCTGCAAATTCTTCAAAGAAGCACGGCATATTGTAGGGCATACTGTTATTGAAGTGGTTTGGGACTTCTTTAATTATGGTAAGCTTCTCAAGCAACTTAACGCCACCATCATCAGTCTAATCCCTAATGTGGAATCCCCCTACAAGGTGACTGATTATAGGCCCATCACCTACTGTAATGTCATCTATAAGGCTATCTTGAAGATAATTGCCAATCGCCTCAAACCACTTTTACCTTTCCTAGTGGATAAATGTCAAACTGCCTTTATTGCAGGCAAGCAGATCAGTGACAATGTTCTTCTAGTTCAGGAACTTCTTCATAAATATCATTCAAGAAAAGGTGTTCCTAGATGTGCTATGAAGGTCGATCTCATGAAAGCCTATAATTTTATTAATTGGGATTTTCTTATTACTACTTTGGAGTTAATAGGCTTCCCTCAACATATAGTTTTCTGGATTCACCAATACATTACAACTACCTTCTCGATCAATATTAATGGTGAATCTATAGGTTTTTTCAGAGGAGGTAAGGGACTCAGACAGGAGAATCCTCTATCACCATATTTATTCATCCTTGCAATGGAAGTTCTGAATGGCATTATAGAGGTTAGAGCACGGCGTAGTGAGCTTTTCCAATACCACTGGAAGTGTGAAGGAATACAGACAGTTATGCTAGCCTTTGCAAATGATCTACCTCTCTTTTCCAAAGCTGATGCTAATTCCATCCGGTTACTTCATAGTTACCTTGAGGAATTTACAAAGCTCTCTAGACTGTCAAAAATAAAGGAAAAAGTGAAATGTTCATTTGCTCCAGGGATGATTACTTAGTTCAGGAAGTCCAAGATATTATGGAATACAAAGTGGGTAAGTTGCTAGTGAGATATTTAGGAGTCCCATTTATCACTACTAGGCTCTCGGTTTTAGACTATAAGCCGCTCATTGGTAAGGTGATTAAGTGTATTTCGTCATGGAAGAACAAATGGCTTTCTTTCGGTGCTAGGTTTCAACTCATTTCCTCTATTCTTTCATCCATCCATCTGTATTGGGCTTCTATTTTCATCTTGCCAAAAGCTATACAGAAGGAGATTGAATGCTACATTCGAAAGTTCCTATGGCATGGTAATATGGATAGAAAATCGACTACTAAGGTAGCATGGGAAGATGTCTGCTCAACCAAGAACTAAGGAGGTTTGGGCATCAAAAACCTCATGGTAGCTAATAAAGCTTAAATATGTAGACTACTTTGGAGAATTGTCACCAAGGATGCTGACTCTGTTTGGTCCTCGTGGATACACTCCAATAGAATCAACGATCGGTGTATATAGACCCTGAAAGTTCCAGAATCAGCACCATGGAGTTGGAAAAAAATTATGAAGCTTCAACCTGATGTGCACCTTCATACATGCTACAACATTGGAGATGGAGCTGACACTTCTTATAGCATGATAATTGGCATCCCTTGGGTCCGTTATGCAATAGAGTCTCAAAGAGATGTATGATGATAACTAGTTTATTCCAGGATGCAAAGGTAAAGAAAATTATCAAGAGAGCTCAATGGAAATGGCCAAATGAATACGACATGGAAGTCTTTAGCCTTGTGGAAAATATGCATCATTACAGCCCAGTCACTGATAGAAAGGATTATGTCCGATGGTGTGGCAGTGCTAATGGGAAATTCACGGCGCGTTCATCCTACTGTCTTTTTCATTCCCCGAAAGATAAAGTAATTTGGGTGCCTCTTGTTCGGGGACAAAATCATATTCTAGCTTACGCTTTCACACTTTGGCTGGTAATTCATAGGAGATTGTGTACCCTTGACCGCATCAGAAGCATCACCAATCTTCCAAACACTTGCATTCTATGCGAAAATGGGATCGAGAGTCATGATCATCTTTTCTTCAAGTGCCTGTTCTCTAATAGAGTTTGGAAGATTATGTATCGTGAAGCTAGCCTTCGCTAGCCATACATTAAGTAAAATCAGAACATCACATGGGCAGCTAACAAATGGAGAGGCAAAAATATCAAAGCTCAATCCCTGCAGCTGACCTTGACAACCACGATATACTTTACCTAAAAGGAACGCAACCAGAGAATTTTTCACAACTCAAACAACCACAATGCAAACCAGATTGTTACCCAGATTGCTGATGTTGTTCGTCAAAAACTGAAAAAAAATCTTGATGCAAGTAACAGAGAGGACATTCCAGTAGTGGCCGAGGAGGAGGTGTGGTAATAACCAAGGGCTTTTAAATGCTGAAAGAATTGATAACGGCTATAGTATCTAAAAATAACCGAGAGCGTTAAAATTAGGTGGTAGTTAGAAATGTCCAAGGATGCTCCAAAAGAACGATGGAGATGCATATGACCATGGGCGATGAATTCGGCAAAAAGGGGCTAAGGCCGAAGGCAACTCTTACACCTAATGATGCAAGCTAATGCCGGGTGCAAAAGTTCGAAAGCGAGCTAATGTCTAAAGATGCTACTTATGCACAAGGTGGTGCTGATGGCTTAGGGGAGGGAGCTGCAAAAGTCCGATGGCTATTCAAAGTCCGACGGCGATACTAAAGGACATAGATGGATCTATACGATGTATACTTTTGACTGCTTCCTTTTGTATTTTTATTTTCTTTTTCATGACATTTTTAATAGAACTCAGGGGGTGTCCTAACATCTATATTCTAACTCTAAATATGCAAAACACTTTGAAATAGAATATAGGTTTTTTTACAAATCTTGTCCTTCAATACAATTTTTTACTTACCCAAAAAAAAAAAAAAAGAATCCTACCCAAAGATTTTCATTGTTTCACCTCCTTTGCATGCCTTCATTCTATTAGGAGTCACTTATTCTTGCTGAAGCATTTCTCGTTTCCTTCCATTCCTGTTTTCTAAGTAAAAAATGTCTTAAAGAATTCTTTACTCTTATTGTGAAGAAAAGAGGAGTCGTCAACACCATGCTGCCCATCCTTTCCTACTATAGAGATTTCCGGCTTGTTTGTAGTGAGTTCTAATTCATTCATAAATTATGTATGCACGTACTGTCAGCATCTCAAAGAATAAAGATAATTTGGGTTACATTGTCCACTCCACATGCCTTCCTATCATGGATTCCTTTGGGCTATATCTTTGAATTACCATTGATTTGTACCTCGTCTGTGACTTTAGTTTTGAACTTCTTTGATTTTATTTGCTTTTTTTTTTTTTTGTGGAACGGTGTCTATAATTTTCATTATTTTTTTAGCTAGAGGCCCTCTTGAAAATTTTTTCGATGCCAGCATATCGCAAACTCACCCTTCAATGCTTGACTGAGGTATGCTACTTTTGTTCAGATGCAACAAATCCCTCTTTCCTCAGTTTTCCATTGTGTTTTGATTGACCTTTGTTTTTTCGCTTCTATTAACTGGTTGTAGCATTGAATTTTGGGAACTTTTATGATGGGCAAGTTTTGAAAATGTACAACATATTCATGGTGTAGTTACGGGTAAGTCAAGATGCGAGTTCCCATTTGAGAGTTGTCACCATCTGCAAAACACCTTTCTAACATGTTGGATTTTTGTTTTTCTCTTAAGCTTTTATTTGACCTTCCTTGATCCTACAATGCAAGAAAACTTATGACCATGGGAAATCCTAATACCGTTGTGTTTTTTTTATATCAGTTACTATTCGCTTTGTAACTTTTGGCATTGTACAGACTATCCTTCCTCCGAACATAAACATCCCTAATGCTTATTTACATGGATTAACTGATGAATAGGTGCTAATTGTTTGTTATTTTATGTTTTGTTAAGATATTTATTAGATATTTGCGCCTCTTCCTTTTCTGTATATTTTCAACAATGTCTTTGGTTGTTTATTCAAGCTTTTATCCAAAATCTAGCAATTTTCTTTACTTCTTTTTCAAGGTACGTCTCTTTCTGAACAAATATTTTTTTATTTTCAGATAGAACATTGTTCTCAAGCCTATATGGCATCCTTTGTTTTTTGGACTTGAAATCTGCTACTGATTGTTGTTAGAGATCTACATTTTAATGTTATTTGTATTTCATTATTTGTCCTACAATTTAATTAATGTTCAAGTGGGATGATTAAACTAAACTCTATTTGTTTATGCAATCTCATATTCGAGTGCTGGAATCTGCTCAGGAAAATATAGCAGCACTATTGATAAGCCTTAAAAATCCCATAAGCATCTCATATGCCGATGACACTGAGGTATTTAAGATGAGGTTACCTCTCTTACTTTCCTTTGTTGGATTAACTTTCAGAGCTACTATTTGACCTTTATTTTTTGTAAATGTAAGTTCAACAGGTCTACTTGGACTACTGAAACATTTTGGTTTTAGGATTGTTAAAGTCCCATGATAATCTTGGCAATCCTACTACAATTACAGTCATGATGGGGCTCTAGGTAACAACAAATTAGTTTTACTGGTAGCTTGTACCATTGTCAGTAATCTAGTGTCAAATAGGTGACGGAAAATTCATCAAATGCTAAGGGGTAGCCCAATACATGAAATTCCTATATTTTGGGGATTGGTGAGGCTTTGAAGTTATAGATAATTCTTTCAATGTTATTTTGACCAAAATTTTTTTCTATATTTGTAAAAAAAAAAAGTTGCTCTCTTCTACTATACATTTGTATTTCTATTTATGATTTTTTTTTGGTTGGGCTTGTTTCTTTTTGCTGGTGCATTGCTTGCCCTAATTTGAATTGCGCTATCCCTCCCATATGTAATTTATCTTTTTATTTGCAATGCATTCTCATGCATGCGCCATATTTTATTTCCACCTTTATTTTGAGTGTTTATACTCCCATCTGCATCTTATGCATATCTGTGAGACGACAACAATATGCATGATTTCATTATGGTTTTATGTCTTTAATCAGTAGCTACAATATCTCTAGGGTATGGTTGATGGCGTGGGCACACAACTTGGGCAACAATGGCAATTTTATGCTGGCATAATGTCAAAGTTGTGTTTGCTAATGATTTGTCAAATGGCTAAGTTTGAAGGGGTTTTGATTGTTGAGGATGAAAATGGAAATATTGTTCGGGAGACTGAAGGATAATGATGCTCTTGTTCAGCACAAGGTGATCAATCTTGTAAGACATACACACGCATCTATATTGGTGAATATATGGTACACTTTTAAATTCAGAATTGGATGACTATGAGACCATCTAAATACCTAGTATGTTAGGTACGTTGGCAAACTTAGAGGCTTTGGGTCATGGACCACAATTACCGTATTATCCGACCTATGCACACTGTGTATTGCGTACCATGTACTAGATTCCAATTCTCAATGACGACCTTTTGGGAACCATAAAAGTTTCTAATGTACTAGGATACGCAGCGCAAACCATAAATTTGCAGTCTATAGGGAAAGCACTTTTATCCAGGTAAATTGTAAGAAATCAAATGGCATGCTTATTAAATCAAATTTCGTAGGCATTTATATGAGGAAGTTATAAAATTATTATTCTTTCCTAAATAAGGTAAACAATGATTCTGCAAATGTTAACCTTTTTACTTACAAATCTTCTGTGTCAATGTGCCTATTATTAACTGAAAATTGTACTTGTTCTTTTATCATTAAAATGAAAACGTTATAAATGTTTTTGATCTTTTCTAAATTAAGAATCTACAAATTTAAGCGATTTACTTGCGAATCTGTTGTGTCAATGTGTCTATTGGTAATGGGAATTGGTACTTGTTCATGGAAAAGTAAATGTGATTATTTGCATGTTATATGGGATTTAACAAGAATTATTACGTTAACTGCATAGCAACTTGTTGTAGTAGTGGTGCTATAAATGATTTCTCCTAAAAGTGACAAAAAGGACAAACTTGAGATCAAAGATATCAAATTCAAAAACAATCAAGGGTATCAGTGTCATGAATGTCATGATGTTTGCCATTACCGTGCTAAATGCCCAAATTCTAAACATCAATAAAGTCAAATCTAGAAAACTAATGCGACTCTAAGCGATGATGAACAAGAAGATGTTGAAAGATGTACTAATAAAGGCCAAGCCAAATATATGGCTTTTATAACCTCGATGTGTGGAAATAATAAACATTTAGAATAAAATCTTAATCAATCTGATGATTTTGAGAACGAGTCAGAAGCTAAATTTTATGACCTTCAAGATAATTATGATAGATTGTTTAAGGAATACTTACAGATTAAGAAATTAGCTCTTAAATCCATATTATGCACAAAAATTGAAGAAGTTGGGAAATTAAATAGCATATTTACCGAAAAGATCAAGACTTTTGAATCTGATCTTGAGGCTTCTTACAATAATCTGAAATAATTTTCAAATGGGTCCAAGCAATTGGATCATATGCTCAGTTTGAAAAAAATCGAAGGAAATAAAACTGGTTGGGTTATTTAGAAAATGCCTTGCAAGCTAACGTTAACTCTAAAATTGTATTTGCCTGAGCCACTTCCATCCCAAGACAAAGTAGCACATTGTTTGTCCGTATTGATCAGTCGTCAAGAGTTTTCCCAAAGAAATGCGCCAATACACAAAACTTTCAAAATATAAAATAGTAAGAAAAATTTTGGTTTTAATTGTATTGGAAAGAAAATATACAATTCTGACGGCCATGCTAAATTCGTTCCAACATGCCATGAATGCAGCATTGTTGGCCATATTCGCCCCTATTGTCAAGTAACATTGAGTCAAAATAACTTTTGGCAAAACCCAAAGATAGAGCATTTCATTCACCACATCAACCTTCTAAATAATCAAGTAATGAATTTAAATAACATTGTCAAACATGGTAAGAAAATATGGATTAAGAAGAATGAGCTCCATTACCCTTTGGTCATTCGTGACAAAAAGGGAGAGTAGATGTCTACCTTAGAGGAAAGCTTTGTTATTTGTTTTAGGGGGAGATAGGGGGAGGTCATCCGTGCTAGTGGAAGTTTTCTTGTGACTAGTTATTATCATTTTCCTTATTAATTCATGGTTTTCCTGTGCTCTGAGATATTATATTTGTATCCTAC
>JAODPA010010923.1:0-13559 GCA_025585075.1 Nepenthes mirabilis | reverse complement strand
CATGTAACACTTATACTTTTTATAAAAATTTAGTTATGTTAAATTTTAAAATATGAAATGCTAAATTAGCATAGTAGTGCAGAAAATTCAATAATAGTACATGAAATTAGCAATTCCATCAAATATGCAGAGAAACTATATAAATTTTTAAAACATATAAAGCATATAATTAGCATTTTTTTAGACATATAGGAATATCATGTATGAAATTCAGCATACAAGAGCACTATATTAGGTTTTTAGAACATGCATGAAGGAAAAATTGTAGAAATTAGTTAAAATATACAATATACATGAACTTAGACATAAATTCCATGCACTTTTACAAAAGAATAAAGAGAATTTCATATGCATGTTAAATTTATACGAATATTAATAATAATGGATTATTAGGCAGTGGAAGGGTTAGGACCATGACGTGGTTGTTGATCGCTCTTTCTGCAGTGATGGACTTTCTACTTGGATTGTGAGGCTGAATGCACTCCTGAAGTAGTCTGGAAGGTTTCCATCAATATCTGTAGTGGGCTACTCGGAGTAGATGGCATCCTTCTGTTCAGTTTGCAGTTTGTGTTTGAGGTGCAAGGCTCTGTTACTATTTAACGAGGAGCACCTTCTGGTTAACATCCGACGGCTCCATCTCTGTCCTAATACCGCCACAATGGAGAAGCTCGTTGTTGCCCGTATTTGTATTGAAATTGCAGTAGACGCGGCTTTGCCCTGTAGGATTATCTTGAATTCGCCCTATTCCAAGGTTGTAGTGGAAGTCGAATACTCCTGGAAGCCGTCTAAGTGTGGCCATTGTCAGCTATTTGGTCATGAGGAGGCCAAATGCAAGACCTTGAAGTCTTGTTCTGTGCCTGGCTTGCTCCCCAGCAAGAGTACTGTGCCTAAGTGCCGCCCCTTGCGCCCGTCCAGTCCAGTTCACTTGCATAATAAAATTGAAATCCCTGACAGCTCCCTGCCTGTGCAGCATCCGATATCTGTAGATTGTGAGTTGGTGTGTGGGGCACCCGATCCAAAGTGTCAACCTGGAGGTTCGGTTCAGTTGGGGGCAATGCATCGAGACTATGTTGGAACTGGCTTCCAATCTGAGGCTGGTGATCCCATCCCCAGTGTTGAAGTGGTGGCAAGCTCTGAAGGAGGTAGCGCTTTGGCCGATTCTGATTTGGAAGCTGGCCCCCTTGCTGGTGACAATGCTCCCTGTGTTGCCCCTACTATCTCCATGGCCGCTGCACTGGTTGATCCTGAAATAACACCCAGCTCAATCGCGCGGATATCCCATAAGTATTCCCTGCCTACCAATGTTAGTTCAATGGTTGGAGGTCTGCAGGACGAGGATCGGATTGTACGTCAGGAGGGTTTGATCCCTCCTAAGAAGGTCGATCCTGAGCCCTTGGACAACACGATGCCTATGGATGCTTTGATTGTTGAGATAGATCCAATGTTTCAGGCTATCCAGTTGTTACTGGATGCTAATGAATTTCGACTTCTTTTTGCCGATTTCCCTCCTGAACATAAGGACATTGTGCTTGGTTTCCTGCACTGCTGTTGGCATGATGTGTCAATTGAGTCCAAGCTTGAATTCAATTCAGCTTTCCTGTCGGATGTGGCTGTACAGGAGATTTCCCCAGGAGCTCTTTTGGATGCACTTCATCGTTTAGTGACTGCCAAAGCCTCCAAGACTTACATAGCTTATTTGTCTTCTGTTGGGGAAAGGTTAGTTTTTGGAAGTCTGTTTACTCTGTTAAAAGCAAAGACATGCTTCCCGGTATTTCAATATAGCAATCTGGCTGATCTATTGGTCGGTCTCCAAGGCGAATCTTCTTCGTTCTCGCCGATGCAGTCTGATCGAAGAGTATTTGAAGTGGGTGATTGTCAGGCTGAGCAGGAAGAAGCCTGGTAGAAACCTAAGTCCCGGAGGAGGCGCAAATCTACGTCTTATAAAATTCGGACCTCTCTAACATGACAGTCTGTTGGCTAGGAGTTTTTGTTGCTGCTGATGCAGCCTTTTGCTTGGTAAGCTGCTGTTTGGCTTGCCCGGAAATGGTGTGGGAGGCACTGCTCTTTTGAATTGTCCTTTCCACTGTGTTTTTTGAAGGCTGGAGTTATAAATGCTCGGGATTTTGCCCTTTTAGTTAGAATCTGATTGGCTTTGGAAGTGGCTGGGTGATTTGAGCCCTGCTGCGGACACTGATACTGCTAGGTCTAATTCTTTGGACTCTGCTGAGTGGTTTTTTTGAGTGAGTGCGGAAGCATTAAAGTTCCATCCAGCTATCTCTTTGTTTCCTAAAGATGTTGGGTCTGCAATTTGCTGTCTTGCATTCCTGAATTGGTGTTGCAGTAGATAGAAGGTTGCTGATCCTATCTTGTGTGAAGCACGGTTCATTCAGCCTTGTGGCTGATTCATTATGCCGGATTGTGGTGCTGGATTTCCCTCAATCTTGTATTGCCTTGATCTAGCTAGGGGCTGCTGATTTGAAGGATGGTTGAGTGAATCTGCTGTTGCCCTGTTCTGCCCTAGGCAGATGCTGTTGTTTTGCTGATGCTCCTACCATTGTTTGAAATGGTGGATAATTTGCTTTTAAGTATTGCAAATGTTGATGGCGGGTGAAGTTGGCGTTGTCTGGTGTTGAGTGATGCTGCTGATATTGCTGAATCCAGCTCTGGGTGGCTTGATGATGCTGTATAACAGCTGATCCCGGGTTGGTGCAGGGGTGAGATCCTGATGGTGTAGTCGTTTACTGGACACCTATCTGTCCCTGTTGCTGAGTAGTGGGAGCAGATTGGCTGCATTTTGCTGTGACCGGAAGTATAGCTTTAGGCTATATGGCTGGTTGGTTGTTGGTGAGTAGGTGATCTCGATGAGGAGCTGGGCCGATTTGGCTTAAGCCTTCTGTACTTGGTTGCCTGTTAAACGGCCCTGCTGTTTTGACTCTGTCATCGCGGATGCAGTTGTTGGACTGGAAAGGTTGCAGTGTCCTGGTGCAATTCTGTGTACTCCCTTGCTGAAGGTTGGTGCTGGTGGTACTGGAAGTTAGTTTGAATGCAGGTTGCTGTGCTTTGGCCCTGGGGTTTTGCTGATGCTGACGTGTGGATGTGGGCGTGCAACATGGATGTGTTCGAGTCCCCTTTGTCCAAGGATGCTCTGCCCGAGATGTGGTGGTTTTCTTTGGCTGTTTGTTGTCGAACATTTTTGCTCTTCACTTGTTTAGATGTGGATCATCTAGGCATTTATTTTATTTTATTTTTATTTTTTATATAGTGTTTCTTTTCGCTTGGCTCATGACTTGGATCATGGTGGTGCTCGGGGTATCCCCTAGCTCTTTGTTTTTCCTCTAAGTCGGCAAAACACTTGGAGTTAAAAACATCGTATTGTACTTTCTTTTATTTTAATTCAATTACTTACTTACCAAAAAAAAAACTATTCTGGGTGTGACAATGTGCTATTGCCGTTGTAGGGTCTGGGCTTCCTGATCTCAGATGTAGGAAATGATGTGTTGTGGGTGGTTTTGAAGGCCGAAAAGAACTGAGCTAGCGTTGGAAAGAGCCGTGTTGTTCGGGCGGCAGTAGAAATGATGCTGAGACTTTGGGTTGTGAAGTTGGTAGAGAATTATTCGAGATGCAGTGGGCGCGCTTCTCTCTTTCGAGGTCAGGATGAAGAGTCCGAGATCCCTCTGCACATGGCCATGTTGCTATTTTTTGCCTGAGACGATATGGCTGCGATCTGTGAGCAAACTCAGTCCGAGGTTCTTTATTGGTGGTCTGAGGTGCTGTGGGCACGCTTTTTCTCATCCAAGGTCAGAGATCTCCCTACACATGGATGAGTTGCTGATTCTGCCCACGATGATTTGGAATTGGCTGTGGGCATGTGGCCGGTCCGGGCTTTGGCTTCTTTTTGCCGGGTTTTTCTTTTGTAAATTTTCTTCAGTCTCCTGATATGTGGTTGGTTTGGGTTTGGTTTTTTGCAGGTTTTTCCTTTTATAAACTTACTTCGGTCTCATAATATGGTTCATGGTGTTGCTCGGGGAATACCCTAACGTCTATATTCTACCTTTAAGTCGGCAAAATACTTAGAGTTAGAATATAGTTTTGTACTTTTCTTTTATTTTAATGTATCTTTACTTACTTACCAAAAAAAATATTAAATTTATGCATCTTAGCTACAAAATCATATTATGTATGAGTATTTGTAACAATAATTGCTTAGAGAAGTAAGGAAAGAATAACAACAAAGAAAAGAAGGCTTGGAATGCACTTATCTTGGCTCAAAATTATCAAAATTCTAGTTTAGATTTACTTGAATTGAATTCATTTAGCTTCCTCTCTCTCCTTTTCTCTCTTCTCCTTATCTCCTTCTCTCTCCTCTTTTAAATACTATTGAAAAATTGATAACAAATCAGTTGAGTCTTATATTTATACTGAAATGACATTCGAGTGCTAGTCGGGCGTGCTTCAGGTATCAAGACTATACACTGCAGTGCACGAGTGCTGCCTCGAGTGAGCTTTGACCACGGATATTCTATCAACAGGTGCTTCTGATGTACCTCGAATACGTCTATACTATTTTGGGTGCTCAAGTGCCGATCAAGCATCTATCAAGTGTGGCTACTCTACCCATCCCACGCAATGGGAGCACGTCAGGCACTATTTAGGTATCCACCAACTCGATGTAATCAGGTTTGAGTTGACTTTTGACCTAATTTTCTTTATCCTTTGACATCAATTTTAATTATATCAATTTAATTAATCAAGATTAAAATAAAATTGAACTCAAACCTTGCATTTTTCCTCTCCTTATAAGAATTTCATCTTCGAAATTTTTATACACTCATCGAAGAAATAAATGTAGGTACTTTTTCTGGATCTTGTCTTCTCTTTTCCACGTGGCATCTTCATAAGAATGGTTCCTCCATGACTTTGGCTAATAGAATTTCTTTCATTCGAAGCACTTCATCACTTCTTCCCAAAATCTAAACCAGTTCCTCAATGCATGTCAAATCTTCATTTATCCTCAATGGTTCATATTCAATAATGTATGTCGGATTGTACACATATTTTCGTAGCGTCGACATATGGAATACATTATGAACATCTCCTAAATTCCAGGGTAGGGCCAATCTATAGGCTACTTTACTGATCTTCTCCAAAATTTTGGACGATCCAATAAACCTCGGTTTCAATTTCCCTTTAATCCCAAGTCTCAAAATTTGTTTCAATAGAGATATCTTTAAAAATATGTAATCTCCAACTTCAAAACTCAACTCCGATTTTCTCCGATCAGCAAAACTCTTTTGCTGACTTTGGGTAACTTTCAACCGGTAATGAATTAATCAAATTTTTTCAGACGTCTCTTGTATGACCTTTGGTTCCAAAAATCTCCTGTCTCCGATTTCCTACCAATAAATTAGGGTATGACATTTCCTTCCATACAAGGCTTCAAATGGGGCTATATCGATGCTTGGTTAATAGCTACTATTATACGTAAATTCAGCCAATGACAAATAATCATCCTAATTGCCCTTCATTTTAAGAAACAAATCTCTTAACATGTCTTACAGTATCTAAATCATTCACACCGATTGTCCATCTGTTTAAGGATAATAAATTGTATTGAATTTTAGATTAGTCCCCAATTCACGATGTAAACTTCTCTAAAATTTAGAGACAAACTTTGGGTCTTGATTAGACACAATCGTAGCTAACACACTGTGCAATCTAACCACCTCATTAATGTATTATCTTACTAGTTGATCTCTTGAGAATGTCATCCTTACGGCTATGTAATAGGTTAACTTTGTGAGCCGATCTATAATTACCCAAACTGTATCATGATTTCTCAGCGTCCTTCGTAATCCCATCATAAAATTCATCGTTATATCTTTCTACTTCCAACTGGGTGTCAGCTTTGGTTGCATTAGATCAGATGGCTTCTTGCATTAAGTATTTAATTGTTGTCATACGAAACATCTTCCCACATAGGCTGCTATCTTTCTTTTCATGTTCCACCACCAAAACATGTGCTTTATATCTTGATACATTTTGTTGATTCCTGGATGGATAGTGTACTTTGATTAATGAGCTTCATACATGATTTTCTCTTTCAATTTTCTAATATTAAGCACATTGTTTCATACATTTTAGTATCTCCATCTCTTTAATCCTAAAATGGGCTATAAAGTTTGCTATTTGATGACTCAAAGCATCCGCCACAATATTAGCCCTTTTGAGCTGATACTGAATTTCATAATCATAATCTTTTAGGAAATCCATCCATCTTCGTTGCCTCATATTATGTTCTTTTTTAGAAAATAAATACTTGAGACTCCTGTGGTTCGAATATACCAAAAATTTCTCTCTATACAAATAATATTTCTAAATTTTCAATGCAAAGATCACCTTCGCCAGTTCTATTTCATGTGTTGGATAATTCCTCTTATGTATCTTCAGTTCCCTCAATCCATACGCAGGTACTTTCCTATACTGTATCAAAATACATCCTAGTCCAATCTTAGATGCATTATAATATACTACAACTCTTCCTGACCCTTCCAAAATCGTTAAAATCGGGGTAGTTGTTAGACATTCCTTCAATTTTTGAAAACTCTTTTCATATTCCTCCGTCTAATTAAATTTGACTTTCTTTTGTGTCAATTGGATTAATTGTATGGCAATTCTAGAAAAATTTTACACAAATCTTTAATAATGGCCTGCGATTCCAAATCTTTAACATTGTCGATCGACTCCAATTGTCAATTGGATTAATTGTACTTTGGTTACCATTGTCGATCGACTCCAATTGATCATAGCTTCAACCCTCTTGGGATCAACCGAAATTCCCCCTTTCGAAATTACATGATCTAAAAATATGACTTCTTCAGGTTAAAATTCACACTTCTTTAGTTTGACATATAAAGTCCTTTCCAAAATATTGAGAGTACAATCCTCAAATGCATCTCATACTCATCGTAGTTCCTCGAATATATTAAGATGTCATCGATAAATACTACCACAAACTTGTCGAGATAGGTTTGGAATACTCAGTTCATCAAGTCCATAAAAGTTGCCGAGCTGTTTGTCAATTCAAAAGGTATAACTAGAAACTCATAATGCCTATATCTTATTCGGAAAGATGGCTTTGCCACATCTTCCTTCGTAATCCTCAATTGATGATAATCTAAATGAAGATCAATCTTTCAAAACACTTTGGCCTCTTATAATTGATTAAACAAATCATCAGTCCTCAGAAACAGGAACTTATTCTTAATGGAATCTTGTTCAACTTCTGGTAATCAATATACAGTCACATAGACCCATCTCTCTACACAAACAACACCGAAGTACCCCATGGAGATACACTTGGCTAGATAAAACTTTTCTCCACCGGCTCTTGCAATTACTGCTTCAATTCCTTTAGCTCCAATGTTGCCATTTTATTGGGAGTCTTAGATATGGGTGCTGCTAAATGCATCATCTCAATTTCGAATTCGATCTCTTGCTTCGACGGTAGTCCCGGTAAATATTTTAGAAAGGTATCCCCAAACTCACATGCCACCAGTATATCGCTTGTCAGAACACTATAACTCCCAATAATGATTGCATAAGTTAAATAGGCTTGATATTCACTTTCTATCAAATGATGAGTATACAATGTCAAAATCATGTACAGGGATTGTTTATACATTACTCCTTTAAAATAAAAAGGTTCACATCCCAAAATTATAAAATATACTCTCTTATGGAAACCATCTACGTTAGCATAATAACTCGCTAGCCAATCCATAACTAAGATTACATCAAAATTGTGCATGTCTAGTAAAATCAAATCTATCACCAATTGTAACTCATTGACTCAAACAATGCACCTAGGTCAGCAATGTCTATGACCAAGGATGACTTGCAGGTGTAGACACTACCAATGAAAAATCCATGGTCATCACGGGTAACATCAAATATTGAACAAATTTAGGTGACACAAATGAATGTGTAGACCCCAAATCCAAAAGTACATGTGCTAAAATTTCAAAGATGGTAAATTTACCTTCCACCATCACAAGTGACGCATCCACATCTTGGGCCATCACCACAAATGCTCTTCCCTAAGCACTTGGCTTCCTTGCTATTTGCTTCAAGGTATGAGGACAATCCTTAATTATATGGTCTGGCTGACCACAATTAAAGCAAACTCCCAAGACTTTATAGACTTCATAGTACGGCCTTCCACCATAAGATTTTTCATAATGAGGACACACGGGCATTACTTGTTGAGGGCTCGATACACCCTGGATTTTAGCTCATTTCTTTCCTTTCTTTGTTGGCTTCGATCTCTTATGTGATCCTCCCTATCCCAAACTTTGGCCTCCTCAGCTTGTAGACTTCTTCTCAAAAAACTT
The DNA here is from genome assembly GCA_025585075.1 of Nepenthes mirabilis. Classification (NCBI taxonomy): domain Eukaryota; kingdom Viridiplantae; phylum Streptophyta; class Magnoliopsida; order Caryophyllales; family Nepenthaceae; genus Nepenthes; species Nepenthes mirabilis. The sequence continues at coordinate 5,169 of JAODPA010010923.1, read as the reverse complement.
TTTCTTTCTCCAGCTTGCAGAAATTAGGTTCCTTTAGCTTCCTCTCTCTCATTCTCTCTCTTCAAATCATCTTCTACTCTCTTCTCTCTAAAATTCTATTGGAAAAATGATAAAAAATCAGTTGAGTCTCACACTTTTATTAAAATGGCGCTTGAGCGTTGGTCGAGCATGCATCAGGTGCAAAGACTATAAATTACAAACATTGCCTTGGGCAAGCTTTGTGCGCAGATATTTTGCCAATGAGTGCTTCGAGCATCCCTTGGGCTTGTCTCGAACGTGTTTAATTTGTTTTGTACATTCAGGCACCGATCAAGTGCTGATAAGATATCCATCAGGCATGGTTACTCCGCCCCCCACATAATGGGCACATGTTGGGCGTTAGTTTGGTATCAATTAACTCAACATAATTCGGTCTAACTTGATATTTGAACTAATATTTTTTATTTTTTAATCTTAATTTTAATTATATAAATTTAATTAATCAACATTAAGATAACGTTGAACTCAAACCTTACATAATATTTTTCCGTAATGACCCAAGCCTAAGTCCCCGAACCCAACTTGGACCGTCCAAGTAGAAAATCTCAATTCATCCAAAATTTATCTATTACACGTCATAAATCATAAATCTCGGACATCAATCCAATAAATGAACTCAAGATCATCGAATTACTAAAAGTTATTAGAACACTAATTGACGATACCATGAATGATCATCATAATTGCATCATTAAATAAACATCCAAAATACGAATCATAACTACTTAAAATAGAATTAGCATTGATGTGTATAATGTCAAGTCCTTATAATTGTAGACCCGATAAATATATAAAAGTCAATGAATTAACAAATAATCTAAAATTTCTATCATGAAAGCCTCAATTTTTAAAATCACTTCTATTTGGGATTTTCATAGTAATACGTGATCTCTTCTAGTCCGATGTCCACTTGTCTATTCTGAATTCGTAAGACATAAGAGTGAGCTTGTAATATTTTGAATATTTTTGAGTTTATCATTTTATAAAAATAAATTATCTAATTAATTTCGATAGTTAGTTGATTATTTTAATAATTATTTTGGATCTAGAATATTGTGATTGGGCTCATAATTGCATGGAATATCCTACTGCTTTTCATGGAATGATGTAAGCTGGATTGTCTATCTCCTAGTTGTGCGGGAATGAATGGCATTTTCTGCTACAATGCTTGGTTTGCTGATTCTGCTAGCGTTGATGTTGAAGCAGTGTTTTCGGTAATGCCTTGGATTGGCATGATTTGTTTAGGAACTGCTCTACTGATGTTAGAGAGGTTTGATTGTATTGCATGAATACCAGCATTTTTGTTTTTCTGTTGGTTTCTTCCGTTGTATCAATGTGCTCGGGGCATGCTCTAGCGATTATGGTTTATCACTAAGTCGGAATAACACTTGAAGATAAATCATTACTTGTAAATTTTTTTCTCCCATTAATCCAAATCACTTACTTACCAAAAAAAAAAAAAAAAGTGATTGGGCTCATAATACACCTATAGCGGCCGTAGAGAGAGAAGCTCTCCCTTCTCTCTTGTTTTTCAAATTTCAAATTGAAACTGGTCCTCTTTCGCCGTATCAGCGCCGGCGCCAACCATGGCTAGCCGATTGGGTGCGTCTATCAGCTCTCCCCTGCCGTTCTCTTCTCATTCGCTCGATTCTTCACTAGGGTTAGTGGCTCCTTCTAGTTGCCCTGTTCCTTCACCCTATGTGACTCAACCTACCTGGTTTCGTCCCGAAAGGCATGCAGTTCTTCCTCCGACTGTGCTTATTGATTGTCCCAGTTCCTTCAAGCCTGATGATTTTCCTCCTCTCCCATCTGCTCGTGGTAGTTCTGGCTCGTCTCTATCATCTCCCCCTGTGTTATCTAAGGATTTGAGTGGCCAACCCTTTGGCCTTAGAGTTGATGGGGATTTTGGCTTATGCAGTTTGACCTCTGAGCCCTGTTTTCCCTATCATGGAGTGGCTTCTCCATCCGCAGATTCCTACCTCCCCTCCCTCCTCCAACCTTCATCTTCAGCATCAGGTAAACCCGTTTCCTATTCTGAGATTAAGAGCTCTAAAAAATATGACGGTCCTTCCCCATCGTTTTGGGCTGACATTGTTCAAAAGGATGAATTATTCTATAATCCTTCGCTGAAATTTTATCCTCCTGGAAAGTTAGAAGGAGGCATTGCCTCTATCTCCTCTCCTTCTGATGTTATCATTCAAGGTGAGGCAGTTTGTGGAGCTACCTTAGTAGGGTATTTTTATGAGAAATCCTTGCATTTTAATGCGGTTAATGCCATTGCTAGAAAAATCTGGGCTCATTTTGGTCTTTGCCATATCGCGGGGAATGACAGTGGCTTTTTCTTCTTTCGTTTCTCATCTGTTGAAATGATGGATAAGTGTTTAGCAAGTGGCCCTTGGGTATTCGCGGGGCGTGTGCTTTTTCTCAAGAAATGGAGAATAGGTATGCCTCTTTCAAAAGAGGGGCATAAAACGTTTCCGGTATGGATAAATATGTTTAATGTGTCAGTAGAGTATTGAACTCCGTTGAGTCTTAGTTGGATTGCTAGCGTTGTGGGAAAGCCAATTCAGCTGGATCCCCATACAATCAAAATGGAATTGTTAAACTTTGCTCGTGTTCGTGTCAAGGTGAGGGTTGATGCAGATCTGCCCTCCCGAATTAGGCTGTGCCCAGGGAAAAATTCAGACGTGGGATTGGAGTCACTTGTTGAGATGACTGTTGTATATCAATGGAAACCGGCCAAGTGTGGTAATTGCCAAATATTTGGGCATTCTTCTTCCCAGTGCAAATCCTTGCCCCATATGAATTCTCCCTCTGCAAAGAATTCTCCCTCTGCAATGGAAGATACGTATAATTCCTCCACTCCTCTCCTCGTAGGCGTTGAAGCATCGTGTTAGTTGGTTGGTTCTGATACACAGACTGCTAAACCTGATATGGTAAATGATTCACCTGTTCCTTCGGAGGTTCATGGGGATCTTGTAGACCCTCCCCTGAATGCTGTATTGGTAGGGGAAGAGCAATTCGAGTTGGGGCAGGAGAATTTGAATATTTCCTCCTTTCGAAAGGTAGCCCCAATTTGCCGATCAATTGCAGGATCTGTTGAGAACTATTCCAATTCCTTCACTACTCTTCTTGAAGGAGCGGAAGCACCGTGCCAGTTGGTTGGTTCAGATATCCTTGCTCTGAATGCTAATTTGACACTATAGTGTCTGATGTTGTGGCTCCTATGGTTCTGATACCCAAGCAGCATCCACCATCAAACCTGGGGATTTTGGCACTGCAACCTGGCAAGGTAGATGATATGCAGATGATGGGGATTGATGCTATGTCAAAGGATAAATCTACCCACGTTCTCCCTACCAGTGTATTGTCTTCGCAAGATGATTGGCATGCCGATGAAGAACCCAAGGAGGGTGTGGTGGTTATTGAGAATTCTGCGGATGTTGTTGATCATGGAGTTATGGATAGTGTAGTCCTACCCCTGAATGTTGTAAAGGTAGGTGTGGAGCACCTTGGTTCGCCAGTTCAGCTTAACCAAGCTCAGATTGGTTCTTCCTACCGTGGTGTGGACGATGATCATCAGGTAGGAGACCAAGGATCTTGCTCCATTGGCAAACTAATTAGGAACATTGAAATGATTCGAAAGAAGTTTGATGAACCTAAAGCAAGAGTCCATGAGGTCTCTTATTTTCCAGGGTCATGGCAATCCCATCTCGGTGGCTCTTTCCTAGAGCAAAATCAAGCTGAAGTACCTGAGGTCTTGGTCAGTAGTGATCCAATGGGGTTCGAACCTGATACTCCTTCCCCCCTCCCAGCTGATGGCATGTCATCCTCTATTGGATGCGGAGGACCTCACACTCAATCTCTCCTTAAAAAGCCAAAGAAGCGTAAAAAGAAACATTCTCCTTCTACTCTATGACCGAGATTGTTTCTATTGGTTGCTGCTGTGTGTGTTGTGGGATGTTCTTTGCTGAGCTATTCTGGTGTATGCAATGGGACGAGATGCTTTTGACTGAGATCTATGCAAAGTGCTAGAAAGGAAAATCTGAGCCTTCTTGTTTTTGTCGTGATGTCTGCAATGAGTCGGCGAATCAAATATGGCTGTTGCCATGGGACTGTATCTCACTAATATTTAGCTTGCTCCATGAATTTTGCTGTAGAATTATACTGCAGAATTTTTGAGTTTGCTGATGTATGATGCAGTCTGTCCAAGGTGTGCTTTTGCCACTTTTAGCCCAGGATGAGGTGTGCAAATGACCGTGGCTCCTTTTTTTGAGTTACAATCGGCCGAGACATCTGCTTTGGCTGGGATCTCTTCAAAATGACAGGATTGCTAGTTGGGGAGCGTTGCTAGATTACAGCTTTTGCCAGTGTGGTTTTGCCGGCATGTTTGGGAAGCATTTAGTTGGTCTTCTGTTACTGCCTAGCATGTTTTTTTTTACCGCGATATTTGCAAGTGACCGGGATGATGCATACTGCCTGAGGAGTGCATTTGCCTGATTTGGTCTATTGTTTTCTTGTTCTGACCGAGGTAAATATGGCGGAGATGAGGTGTGCATGTGACTATAGCCTTGATCGTGTATTACGATAATTTGGGGATATTTGCTTTTGACCGAGGCATATGCTAAATGCCATGATGCAACCGACTGAAATGTAAAAGGCTTTGTTTGTGGCAAATGTCCGAGATGCAAACGACCGTGATGCAAATGCCCGATATGCATAGGGATCTCTTTTTTGCCGATTACTCCGGCGCATTGCCGGGTTGGATTTTTCTCCGGATTGGATTTGGACCTGCTGTTTTGACTTGCTTGATAGAGGGCTTTGACAGATGTAACATTTTTCATTTTTATCTTTATCTGGTTTCGTGATATGTTTCACGGTTCTCGGGGGATGCCCTTGCATTTTTATTCTAAATCCAAGTCGGCAGATCATTTGGAGATAGAATATTGATTTTGTACTTTTTTATTTTCATTTATAAAAACTACTTACTTACCTAAAAAAAAAAAAAGTGATTGGGCTCATAATATGAGCCTAGAGTATCTAAACTATTGAATTGAGTTTAGATACTTAAGCTATTAATTTTAATTAATAGTTAGTGCTTGGTTGTTTTAACCATTGAATTTAGTTTAG
>JAODPA010010912.1:0-13560 GCA_025585075.1 Nepenthes mirabilis | reverse complement strand
TTAAAGTCTCTACTAATCCTAGAAAAATGAATGGGAAAATCGCACGCCAAATCAATGGAGAATTATGAGATTCTTATTCTGACATGAAAGGGGAGCTTCCACTTGTGTCTTGCATCAACCTCCTTCCATTCACTCTTCCCATTACTTTCTCTTTCCCTTATCTTCATAGAATGGCTTACCAATTTCATAAATTTGTAATTGGCACAACTTTCGATCTCCCCTTTTGATCTTGTGAATGAAATTTAATGAACCCTTTCTGTGTTTCTCTTAGAGATTATGAATAAAAGCTTTCTCACAAATAAAAAAGTCAATTTTTTTATTTTTACTGTTACAGAAGAAGCTTCTTTTTGCCTTCTACTTGACATCATTTAGAATTTTGTTAAACATAATGCACTAACAGCCTCCCTATGCTTTTCAAAGTCTCCACTAGAATACAATGCCGGCGGGCTACAGCACAATTGCCTTTTCATTCTTCTTCATTTGTAATGCTTCTTTCATTTCTTATCTTCTAATACCCTACAAAATGAGCAGTTTATGTTTTTTTTGACTCTGAGCCACTATGCTCCTCAGGAGTTATGATATTTCTCCCTTTTTCTTTGAAAAATCTCCCAGAATTTATTCCAGCATCTCCCTCTAATGACCTTAACAAGAACAGGGTCCCCATCACCTTCATACAGTTCACTGGTTCAATTCCTTGATCTTCTATTCTATCCCTTGCTTTAACTAGTCTAAAAATATAATTTCACCATGCATTTGTGTTTGATGACTTTTATACAACAAATTTATATATTTTTAGATCATCTTCATTTCTGCACTTTCACAAAGCTTTTTAACACATCTATGTAATGTTTGCCTTTCTAAATGAAGTAGTGACAATTTGATAAAGATTGAAACTTTATAACATATTGACGGAAACTTTCGAACTAATGATTCTATCAAAAGATGGGATAACTACGCCTTCCAGGAAGAAAAATATCATCGCTTTCTAACCGACCGATCTCCCTGATCATCTAATAGGGAGGAAGCATGTCATAACACCCATCTTGTAACCCTTTAAGTTCCACTAGTTGGTTTCTGATGTAGTGTACCTTTTCCCTCCATCTTCCATCTGTTGAGAAGCATAATCAAAGCCAGTAAATGGTGCTGAGTGGTCCTAGGAAAGTCTTATAATTATTACAACACAAATGGTCTCTTTCACACAAGATGCTCCTTCCTCTTCTCGAAGAATGTGTCAGCCATCATAAGATAATACCATATTAGCTACCACAGAATTTAAGATACTCTTTAGTTCTTCATTTCTTTCTCTAAGGCATAACCTCCTCAAACAATTGTTTACCCATTTTATTCTTTCCAACGTATACCAGAATGAGGGAATCAGAGTTGAAACAGATGCCAGTTACATGATTGACCCAATAGGAAGTGGCTCATGATTAGTATACTGCCCTTTGAACGGGAAGATAATGGGCGACCTTTTTCTTATTACCTGAAGCCAAAATATTATTTTTTGTCTTCAGAGACTATTAGAATTACATTTGATAAAACGACGCTTAGATATACAAAAATATAGAAGGGGGATGAATATGTATCTTTATACGAAAGCACAAATTTAAAAATTAATACAAGTCAAATGCACATAAATGGATTACAGATTTTGATGTCCATTAACATTAATTTATTGAGTATAATCAAATAAAGTAATTTAAGTGTTGTAAAATAAAGAACATAAGATTTGGTGATAATACAAAACTCAATGACATGTTCTAAGAAAATTGTCCGGATTGTGAATTGCCAATTGTAAATTTTTTTATAATAAAAATAGTTAACTTACAGACTGAATATTATATACACTATCTTAGCCGTCTGACTTTAAATAAATAATTATTTGTTACTATTTTATTTCTTCGGCGGTATGATTAGTTGAGCACTCTTAACTTTTCAGTCGAATTTCAATTCACGAACTCCTTCAAATCAACTTGGATGCTCTAACTTGAAATAAGAACCCTTTTAGATTCCGAGGACCAATCGAATTATAAGAAAATAAAAAACACAATTTTAAGAGAAAAGCATATCATACAAGGACTCAAAATAACTGGAAAATCAACAACGCATTTCACACAACTGCAGAAAACTTGGAGACCCTTTCTTCCTCATCTTTCTCTTGCTCCACGTCCTGCTCAGTGGAATTCATTGAACCCACAAGAACAGTGGGTATAAATTGATCTCAAACCCGGTCAAAGCAATTTCAAAAAGAAGTGGCAAAAAAATTGTTCAGATTGCGCAGTTGTCTCGCGAAAGGCTCACGGTTTTCCGTTGTCGTCTTTGAAAAATTCGCATCATTTGTAGGCTTGAGGTTCTGTGTTTTGTCATCTCTGAAAAATCTGCATGATATGAGGCTCGCTTATTTGTCCAGAATTATATATTGAAAATATGTTTTTTTCACTGTATACATCTAATATACGAGATACAACTTACACACAAATTTGATCCACAAATAATGTTATGGAGTTGCAAATTTCATCAGACGTAACACTATCTAAGATGATACAAGGAACTTCACAGTATCAATCCATTATAACGTTCCCAGCGATTCTGTGAATTAGCACCACAATTCTTCATCGAATAAGAGGTAGATGCTCCAAATTAAACTGCATAATAGCAGTCTTGCAATCTTTCAAAAGTCAGACTACAATCCTCTGTATTGGTGGGCCCTGCCAAGCAATTTTCTGTAGCCCATATCAGTACTTCCCTCACTGCCATGGCTTCGATGAAACGAGGCTCCTGCTTGATGTTTGATTTGTCCAATATTTCTTCAATTACATCTGCTACACAGTGAACTAACCACCACATCACATCCTCACTGACCAAGAGATCATTGAACACTGTTGCATCAACATTTCGTTTGAACAAGTTCTGTATAGTCCGCACCATGTCTCACGCACCACTGTAGCTTGGAAGGGTTATTTGTGTGCCAAAATAATTCTGTCTCATATCAAGTGATTGGCGGAGATTGAGTAATTGTGAGCAGTGGAAGATCTATTAGTCTGCCTGCTTAGTTTTATGTTGTTATCTTTTTCTCCTATGCCCCCTATTTAATAAGAAGATCTATCTTTTTTAGTTGTTTCTTCTTTTTTTCTTTTTTTTTTTTTTTGGGGGGGGAGGGTTGTAAGTATTTGCTTCTTGCAAATATAGTCAGGGTTGTATTTCTGCTTCTTATCCTATCTGGCATTTCTTGAGAATGACTGCAGCCTTTTAGTGATGTACTTGGCCTTTCTGATCAACAATTGGGAAGCTGATTGTTAGGGGCGAAAAAGTCGGTTGGATAGAATGAACACAAGCACACACAGGGAGAAAGAGAAACACACGCGAGTTTTGCGTAGAAAATCCTTTACAAACCAAAAGAAAAAACCACGGAATATAATGTTCACAACAAGTCGACTACGTGAAAATTGGTTATAAAGAACCCCCGAAATGGAATATCCACTACACATCTAACTAGACAAAGAAAAACTTTTCTAAAATAAATAAGGAAACTCTCTTTTCTCCCACTCTCTGTTTTTCTTCTCTCCTTCCCCACGAGTGGTGCACTCATCTCTTTTCTTTTCACCCTCCCAGACTTCACTGCCGTGAACTTCCTCTGAAGACTTGACCGCCTTCCTCACTCTTGTATCTTGTCTTTTTTCTCTCTCTCTCTACTCCATTGTATGCCTAACATGTTGGCCAGAGATGGGGCGGCCGATCGACACAGGCACAATGGAATCGAAGAGAAGGAATGGAAGTAAGAATGACGACAACCGATATTTACGTGGAAAACCCTTATGAATCAAAGGAAAAATCACGGGATATTAAGTCTACAAATTGCACTATGTACGAGATGAGTGATTACAAAAAAAATAGGAGGCGAAAATATACACACACAGTTGTGCCTTCTTCCTCTCCTCTGTTTTCTTTTCTTGCTCTCACACACTCTCGTACTCACTCTCTTCATCTCTTTACATACATACACATATATATAAGAATATACATAATACTAACAGTAGTTGGATCACCACGCCTTGCTCCATGGTTGGTGCACAGTTTCCAAGAAGTATGTCTCAGTGCAGCAGCAGGCGGCGCATGCCACAGTAGTAGAAGATAGATCTGCTGTCTTATAGTTCCAAGGTTACCCAAACAGGTAGGTTAACTTACCCCTTTTCAGACATAGCAGGTGTTCTGTGTTGTCTTAACAAGCTGGTCAACCTTGTTGACCATCCTCCAATTCAGACCGGTCAACGTCCTGTTGACCGTCTTCATTGTTGTTCTGAGAACCCCCAGTTAAACCGGTTAACTTAGACCTTCAGCCGGTCAACCATATTGACCGGCTGTTGACCGGAACTTCTTCCAATTTTGATTGAGTTATTCAATCAAAAGAACTTTTTCACGGGAATGATTCCCAACAAACTCCCCTCATGACCATGAGAAAGTTAAATTTGTTATCCCGGCCATCTTGTAGCATGCCTCATTCTTCCCTTTCGGTAAAATCTTAGTCATTATGTCTGCCCCGTTCTCTTCCGTGCTAACCTTGTCCAGTGATAGTAGACCTTCCTCCAACACCTCTCGCACCCAATGATATAGTATATCAATATGCTTTGATCTGAAATGGTGTGAAGAGTTCTTACATAAATGAATGATATTTTGACTATCACAAAATATCACATATCTCTCTTGTTTAATACCTAACTCTTGAACGAACTCTTTCATCCACAACATCTCCTTACAGACCTCTGTAATTGCGATATATTCGGCTTCAGTAGTGGATAGGGCTACGCACTTTTGTAACTTGGACTGCCAAGAAACTGCACCTCCCTTAAATTTCACTAAATAATTCGATGTAGATTTACGTGTGTCAATATCTCCGACCATATCCACGTCCGAGTAACCCACCAACTAAGGTTTGTCACCTCCAAGATACAGTCACCTCTTGGAGGTTTCCCGAATATATCTCATGATCCACTTCACCGCGGACCAGTACTCCTTTCCTGGATTCGACAGAAATCGGCTAACTGTTCCGATGACATGAGCTAAGTCCGATCTAGTGCACACCAGGGCATATATCAGGCTTCCCACAGCTGATGAATAGGGAATGCCTTTCATGTATTTCTTCTCGTCATCCAAGGTCGGGCATTGACCAGTGCTCAGCCTGGAGTGGTTCGCCAACGGTGTGTTTACGGGCTTTGACTTATCCATGTTGAATCGTTAGAGTACTTTCTCAAGGTAGTTCTGGTAAGACAATCACAATTTTCTTGCCTTTCGATCGCGTAAGATTCTGACTCCCAGAATCTGCTTAACTGATCCAAGGTCCTTCATGGCAAATGACCGCCCAAGCTGCTTCTTCAGCTCCTTTATCCGGCCACTGTTGCGTCCAATGATCAGCATGTTGTCCACGTATAGGAGGACAACAAAGTCATTATCCGAGAACTTCTGTATAAATATGCAGTGATCACGAGTTGTCCGCCGGTACTCCTGATTGGTCATAACTAACTCGAATTTCTTATACCACTGCCTAGGAGCTTGCTTGAATCCGTACAGACTTTTCCTTAGACGATAAACAAGTTTCTCCATCCCCTTGGCTTTGAACCCTTCCGACTGTTCCATGTAGATCTCCCTCTCCAGTTCTCCGTGGAGGAATGCAGCCAGGCCAAGTATAACTCGGATGGAGGATATTTTCACAATTGGGGCAAAAATCTCTTCAAAATCAACCCCATTTTGTTGACTAAAGCCCTTTACTACTAACCGTGCCTTATACTTTAGCTTCTTGGTATTCTCGTCCGGCTTCAAACGAAAGACCCATTTGTTCTTGAGGGCCTTATTCCCCTTAGGAAGTTTAACCAAGTCGAAGGTGTGATTCTCATGAAGAGAACTCATTTCTTCTTTCATAACTTCCAGCCAATCCTCTTTGCTGTCGTCCTTCATCACCTCTTCATAGTCCTCAGGCTCTCTGGCATCAATAAGTATGACATATTCATTGGGCGACAGACGGACAGACGGTCTTCTGTTGCGTGAGGACCATCTGACAGAGACATTCCCTACCGGTTGAGGAATGACTCCATCAATGGTGTCATCCGGAGCCATGACCTCCTCTTCATTATCCCCAACTGTCTCTTGACCATGATCCTCTCCTTCCAATGATGCCGAACGGACAGCTTCAACGCTTACTTGGTCCGTTTGCTTATCGTCGCACTTGGCCTTCCTGCCAATGTTTTTGATCGTCTCATTTTCAACGAAAGTTACGTCCCTTGACCGGACGAGCCTTCTGGTAGCTGGGTCATAGAACCGGTAGCCTAGTTCGTCTTCCCTGTAGCTCATAAAGACGCACTGTGTCGTCTTTGACTCCAACTTTGTCCTTTCGTCTCTTGGGACATGTACGGATACTTTGCACCCAAACACTCGTAAATGATCATAGGACGACTCCTTACCCGTCCATATCTTCTCCGGCACTTCACCCACCAGAGGTTTACTGGGCGACCTATTTATAATATAGGCCGCCGTCTTGAGTACTTCTGCCCAGAACGATGCATGAAGTTTTGTTTCGGAGAGCATGCAACGTACTCTCTCTAAGAGTGTACGATTCATCCGTTCTGCCACTCAATTCAACTGTGGGATCTTTGGTGGTGTCTTTTGGTGCCTAATACCATGTGACCAGTAGTAGGCATCAAAAGGTCCCAAGTATTCGCCGCCGTTGTCATTTCGGACGGCCTTCAGCTTTTTCCCCGTCTGACGCTCCACGAGAGCATGGAATTGCTCAAAGGTACCAAGAACCTGATCCTTAGCTTCAGTGTGTAAACCCACAACCTTCTAGAATATTCGTCAATGAAAGAAATAAAGTATTGGGCTCCACCAAATGATCTTTCTCTAAATGGTCCACACATATCTATGTGAACAAACTCTAGGAACTCTACCTTTGGAGAGAACAAGTCTCCATGAAATGAGACTCTCCTCTATTTGCCGGCCAAGCAATGAGGACACATATTTGGTTCTTCCTCTTTTGCTCTAATGATTAGGCATTTCTTGACCAAGTAGGACAGCCCACGATCACTCATTTAGTCTAGCCTTCTGTGCCACAGATCAATTGTCCCATTGCAAATTGTAACGTTCACGTCTCCGGCCACTACACAAGCATTCATCACATATAGGCCGGAGGCCTTCTTTCCTCTTGCTACAACAAGAGACCATCTAGTTAGCTTCCATTCACCTTCATAGAAGGTATTGCAGTAATCTTCATCATCCAACCGGCTGACTGAGATGACATTCAGTCGAATATCAGGGACATGACGCATGTCTTTCAATATCAGATTCGTCCTATTGTTTGTGATCAAGACAACATCTCCCCTTTCTATGACCGGTGATGTTCCTTCATTTTCCGTCCTTATTACTCCAAAGTCTCCTGGAGTGTAAGATGTGAACAGTTTCCTCTTGGACGTGACGTGTAAGGAGGCACCAGAATCGATTACCTAGCTTGACTCTTCGTCTGTCACATTTTCCACGTCTCCTTCACTTGTCAGTAGGAGACCGTCTGCTGTGACTATTGAGACGGAGGACTTTTTCTCTACCCGTCCTCTATCACCTTTTTCTTTTTCCATATTTTTCCGCTTCCATTTGAAACAATACTTCTTAATGTGGTCCTTCTTACCACAGTGGTGGCATTCAAGGTTTTGATACATTGACCTTGACTTGCTGCAGGCTTTCACTCTTTACTTTTGACCACGACTTCTGTCTCTTTCCCTCAATTCAGTCATAAATACCTCAGACATCAACGTTCCTTATGACCTCCTTGACTCATTCATGAGTAGGGAAGCAATAACCTCATCCAACCTTAGTGTATCCTTTTCAAATAATAATGTTGTGACAATATGATCAAGGATGCCAGCAGGACCAACGCCTTGTCCTCCTCATTGATTTGTTCGTCAAGGGCAGATATCTGCGTTAACATCCGGTTGAACTCATCCAAGTACTTCTCAAAATTTCCTCCTTCCGACAATCACAAGCCATAAAATTACTTCTTAATATGTAGTCTGGTTGTCAAAGATTTGGACTTATACCGGCCATCCAACTTTTCCCAGACCTCCGCCGGGTCAGACAAGCCAAGCACTTCCTGGAGAGTGTTGTCCGCCAGATACAGTTTGATGATACAATTTGTAAGATCTCTTTTTTCTTGTCATTCATTATCAGTCAAGTTTGCAGACTTCTCATCCTTCTTCTTCAGCGCCTTTATCGTCCCTTCTCTGGTGAGAACGTTTTTCACCCTTACTTGCCAGAGAATAAAATTACCCTGCCCGTTGAACTGCTCAATGTTGAATAACAGATTCTTTGATGATGTTGACGCCATTAGAATAAAGTTCTCCACCTTGCTCTCTGATACCACTTGTTGGCCGAAGATGGGGCAACCGACCGATACAGGCATAATGGAATCGAAGAGAAAGAATGAAAGTAAGAATGACGATAACTAATATTTACGTGAAAAATCCTTATGAATCAAGGAAAAAATCACGGGACTTAAATCCACAAATTGCACTATATATGAGATGAGTTATTACAAAAAAAACATGAGACGAAAATACACACACACAGTTGGGCCTTCTTCCTCATCTGTTTTCTTTTCTTACTCTCACACACTCTCGTACTCACTCTCTTCATCACCTTACATGCACACACATATATATAAGAATAAACATAAGACTAGCAGTAACTAGATCACCACGCCTTACTCCATGGTTGGTGCACAGTTTCCAAGAAGCATGCATCAGTGCAGCAGCAGGCGGCGCATGCCTGCAGCGGTAGCAGACAGATCTGCTGTCTTATAGTTTCAAGGTTATCTAAACAGGCAGGTCAACCTACCCCTTTTTAGACATAACAAATGTTCTGTGTTGCCTTAATAAGTCGATCAGCCTTATTGACCGTCCTCTCATTCAGACCGGTCAACGTCCTATTGACCGTCTTCATTGTTGTTCTGAGAATCATTAACTAAACCGGTCAACTTGGAGCTTCAGCCGATCAACCATATTGACCGGTTGTTAATCGTCCATCCGGTCAACGATGTTAACCGTCCATCCGGTCAACGATGTTGATCGAAATTTCTTCTAGTTCTGATTGAGTTCTTTAATCAAAAGAACTTCTTTACGGGAGTGATGTCCAACACAACATGCATATTTATAAGGAGCTTGCCTGGAGAGCATCTATCAATGGCAAGTTGCTTGTGGACAATCGCCTGCTACCAGCTCTACAACTTACCACCAACTTTACCGACTAACTCTGCAACCTGCCATTTACACAAACGGCGCACACCTGCAATTCTATAACCTGCTCTGCACAGCCAACTATCTGTTACACCAGCTATCACGATGTCCTCGATCCTTGTTACCCTCAAGTCCGCGGACCATCGGTCGTTCTCTGTGCTCATAGTCATCACAGAGTTCTTGGGCGTTCCTTGATGTCTTTAGGTAATGACCTCGGACATTATCTTATGTCCTTGGTCGTTATTGTGAAGCCCATGTCCTCGGGCGTTTCCATACCAGTAAACAAATCGGTAAATTTTGTACGCTTCATCAGTCGGCCTTTTTACCCCCTTAGTCGTCCGCGCACTATCATCCGTCCGTGCACCTGCCATTTGCCTTCTTCACCCTAAGGCAAATTTGGGGCCTACCAATGTGCATCCTTGGTCGTCCACGCTCCTTGGCCATCCACGCTTCTTCAGCAATCTACTTTGGTGCCCATTTGATTCCGCAAAGTACTCGTCCCTTTGCTGCATAAAGTCATTGGGCCTTTCCATTGCAGCCAGTTTGCAACACTCCACACAAGTCCTGTGCGGCCTCCGATAACGTCTCTAGTTTGTTGAGCACTTATAAAGGAGTGACCAGTCCCAACAAATTTCTTCTCATGACCTTTTGGGGGGAAAACCTTCACCATTTTCTAACGACTGTCATCTGCTGCCTTCCAGCAGCTTCCTCTTAATTGGGACTCCAATATTAGCCTCTGTAAATTTGAATGACACATTTCTCCGCTTCACTGAGCCTGGAGTAATTCCACTCCCCTTCAACTCCTTTACTGTGGATGTATCATTCTTCCTTACACTCCAACTTAGCAACCTCCTCCTGCCACCTTGACCAATGCCCCATTTGGTCACATTGGCATTCTCTTTGGCAACATAGTCCTTTATTAGGTATTGTCCTGATCTCTTGCTTCCTCTCGCCATAACTGAAGTGCCTTTAGCGAGCTTCCACTGGCCGTCATCAAACCACATTTTGAAGCCTTCCTCATCAAGCTTCCCGATTGAAATCACATTCAATATCAAATTTGGGGTATATTGTATGCCCTTCAATACGAGTTTGTTCCCGTTACTGTCCATAAACAAACATCCCCTACGCTAGCAACCTTAGACAAGCCACGTTATCCATCTTCAATACCCCATGGTCAACGGGCGTATAACACGTGAAGTGGGATTTCCTTGGTATCGCATGGTGTAAGGCCTCACTATCCATCACCCAACTCGTCTCCTAGCATGGCCGCTCCGTGCTTCCCTTGCATGAACGACTAGGAGGTCTCCACAGAAAGCCATAGTCTCCTGATCATCAGTATGATCCCTTTTCTCATGACAATCACTTCTGCCCTCCTTTTCTTGCCTTCTCTGTGGGCAATCCCTCTTTATGTGGTCTTTCTTGTCACAAAATAAGAAACTCCTCCCTTCAAACTTGTTTCGGCTGTTGCTCCTCTCCATTTTGCCACCTCTGCCTTGTTCCCTCAATTTTTCTTGTTTTTAACTGCTAATTGTCACTAGCAGACTCGGCCGAGAGCTTGAGACCTCACCGCTTTTCCTCCGCCTTGACTTGTTCATAAGCAGGGAAGCTCTAACCTCGTCCAATTTCAGCGTGTCCTTTCCAAACAATAACGTTATATGATCATACGAGGTCGACAAGGACGCTATCAACACCAACGCTTTATCTTCCTCATTAATCTTCTTATCAACGGCCGACATCCGCATTACTAGTTGGTTAAACTCATCCTAAGTGCTTCTCGAAGCACTTACCTTCAGACAACCGTAGGCCATAGAACTGCTTCTTTACATGCAACCTGGTTGTCAAGGACTTGGACTTATACTGACTCTCAAACTTCTCCCAGACCTCCGTCGAGTCTGACAGACCGAGAACCTCTTGGAGTGTGTTGTCTGCCAAACACAATTTAATAGTGCAGTTGGCAAGATCCCTCCTATCTTGCCACTCGTCCTCGATCAAATACTCTGACTTCTTCTCCCTTTTTCGCAGAGCTTTTACCATTCCTTCGGGGGTCAAAATATTCCTCGCAATTTTCTGTCAAAGGATGAAATTATTTTGCCCATTGAATTGCTCCACACTGAACGACACATTCTTCACCGACGATGCCATGCAACCGACGATTCACAACCGGTCTCTGATACCACTTGTTGGGGGAAGAAAGGTCGATCGGACAGAATAAACACAAACATACACAGGGAGAAAGAGAAGCACACACAAATTTTACGTAAAAAATTCTTCACAAATTGAAGGAGAAAATCACGGGATACAATATCCACAACAAGTCCACTATATGAAAATTGGTTACAAAAAATCTCTGAGATGGAGTATCCACTACACACCCAACTGGACAAAGAAAAACCTCTCTAGAGTAAATAAGGAAACTCTTATTTCTTCAACTCTTTGTTTTTCTTCTCTCATTCCTCACTGGTAGTGCACTCATCTCTTTTCTTTTCACCCCCCAAACTTCACTGCGGTGAGCTTCCTCTGGAGACTTGACCACCTCCCTCACTCCTATATGTCTTTCCTTTTTTCTATCTCTCTATACTCCACCGCATGCCCAACATGCATATTTATAAGGAGCTTGCCTGAACAATATTTACCGATAGGCAGGTTGCTTGTAGACAATTGCCTGCCACCAACTCTACAATCTGCCGCCAACTTTGTCTACTAACTCTGCAACCTGTCACCTGTATAGACGGCGCACACCTACAATTCTGCAATCTGCTCTACAAAGCCTGCAAAGTCAACTGTCTGCTACGCCAGCTGCCACGATGTCCTCGGTCCTTACTGCCCCCAAGTCCGCGGACCATCAGCCGTTCTCTGTGCCCTTGGTCATCACAGAGTTTTTACGCGTTCTTTGATATCTCCAGGTAATGACCTCAGGCATTATCCCATGTCTTCAGTCATTACTGTAAAGCCCATGTCCTCGGGCGTTTCCATACCAGTAAATTCCGGACGCTTCATCAGTCGACCTTTTTGCCTCCTTGGCCATCCATGCACTATCAGTCATCCGTGCACCTGCCATTTGCCTTCTTAGCCCTAATGCAAATCCGCGCCCACCAATGTGCATCCTTGGCTATCCACGTTCCTTCAACAGTCCACTTTGGTGTCTATCCGACTTCGCAAAGTTCTCGTTCCTTTGCTGCATAAAGTCCTCGGGCCTTTCCGCTGCAGCCAGTCTGTAGCACTCCACACAAGTCCTGTGCGGCCTCCGATGACGTCTCCAGTTTTTTGAGCACCCACAAGGGAATGACTAGTCCCAACACTGATGTTCAGTTGTTTTTGTTTTATTAATTGGTGAGTTATTTGCACATGTTCAGGAGAGGCAGCCCTGAGCTGATCCTAAGATTGTGAAGGTAATAGGGTCATAGTTTTTCATTTTATTCTATTTCTGGAGGGAGAAAATGATTTTATATTTGCTGATTCTGTTTTTTCCTTTGTCCACCATAATTCTTTTATCTTAGCAAGTCATAGATATGAAATTATGTGAATTACTTGGTGAAAGGATATCAGCAGACAACGAAAATCCTTCAAGAAAGAAGAAGGAGAAGCCTACCAAAATTGAAGTGGAAGCCTGCATACATCCTGATTGTTCCGTATCCTTCCATGCAGACAGTAAGATCTTCTTTCAGGACCGTTGCTAGTAGATGTCATATGCAGGATCAAGCTGTTGCTACTGATACTTCTCCTACTCAGCCTTCTGAAGAGAAACTTAATCCATTTTCCATATTTCCATCTCCTGAACAAAATTCAAGGTTTAAATATGATTTCACTTGCTTTCTGTTCTGTATTTTGATTCAATATTTGTGCTTTTCACAAAGTTGAGGATCTGTAATGTTTATTTGTGTACTTTCTATCTCTACTTATGCAATTAATTATGCATGAATATCGCTTACTCTGTCATGATCTAGAAACTGTTGGGTTTTTGGTTATTCATTTATGGATAACTTAATAAACGAAAAGTTATTAGAGGATTCGCACGAGTCTTGTGTGAATATCAGAATGTATACACGCGGTTTGCATGCGCAACGAGCGGCCGAAGGAAGCCGGTCGACGAGGCAGCAAGAAGGCCGGCCTCAGGAAGCCAACTGCCAAGGCAGTAGGAGGTTGGCCTATAAGAGGCCGACCGGAGAGGTAAACCGGATGGAAGAAAACGGTTGAAAGGAGACTGACCAGGAGCAGCTAGGCCAGTGTGGTCGAGTTGGGATGAGGCCAGTATGGTCGAGTTGGGATGAGGCCAGCCAGAGAGGCCAACCGA